>CAOKYR010000342.1:0-27834 GCA_948473455.1 Teleiodes luculella | reverse complement strand
GATAGTTAAAACTTACTACGGAAAAGTCGGAAAATAACGCGGGCATAACTGCAGGCAGGCAGCTAGTTGCAAATAAAAGTAATTTAACTGTATCGTTATTTTTTCTTTAATTTACAACATTTTGTAACCGTGCAATTATTTACTTTGTTGTACCGTTTAAACATGGAAATAACAAGTAATATGCGTTAAACTCATAAAACTTAAATATTTAACTTACAGACTGCCCGCGGTTCCGTTCCGCGATTTTTTTGTAAACTGAAAAGTTATTCATATACTTTGTCAAAAATTCAAAACTGTTTTATTAATCATAGGCTCCCTCAGAAAACTTAATGACGTCGTCGCTTTAATTGGCTTCACCTGTATGTTTGTTTGCTTGTATGTTGCTAAACGATATTGACTTTAATATAACTAGTAGTTTTCGTTTAAGGGGCTCCCCTATGCTAAGTGGCGCCGCCATCCGTTAAAAAATAATAACTCGCGAAGTATACATTTTTTATAAAATCGGACGGTCATTTTAAAGATTTGGTGCTATAGTATATATAGCGGCCATAAACTGTATTTATTATAGTCCGCTGTAGTTACAGATAGAAAATTTGCTAAAAACGGCCACTTTTGGCAAATTTTCTATCTGTAACTTCATCGAACTCAAACTAACAGAGTTGATGGCTTCTATATATCCTAAAACACCAAATCTTTAAAATGACCGTCCGGATTTTATAAAAAATGTATACTTCGCGAGTTATTATTTTTTAACGGATGGCGGTGCCACTTAGCATAGGGGAGCCCCTTAAGTTGATATGCTATAAAAGGTTATTTTTAAATATTTCTTTTACAATAGACATACCAGACCGTTACAGGGTTTGTGACTTAGCTTAACCTCGAATCATCGATAAGCAAGCAACAATAGACATAGAAAAAATATACACTAAACCTATGTACAAACACGACAGACCAGTTTTAGGCTTTAATTTTCTTTAAATTTACTCTTAAATACTCGTACATACATTGAATCTTAGCATTGACTTGTATTTTTATAGGGTTCCGTAGCCAAATGGCAAAAAACAGAACTCTTATACATTCGTCATGACTGTCCGTTTGTCCGTCCGTATGTCACAGCCACTTTTTTACGAAACTATAATAGCTATAATGTTCAAACTTGGTAAGTAGATGTATTCTGTGAAGCACATTAAGATTTTCACACAAAAATTATAAATTTTGGGGGTTACCAATACTTAAAACTGAAACTCAAAAACGTGTGGGGTATCTTCGGATAGGTCATCAAAAATGATACGAGGTTTCTAATATCTTTTTTTTTAACTAAATAGTTTGCGCGAGAGACACTTCCAAATTAGTAAAATGTGTGTCCCTTGTAACTTCTAAAATAAGAGAATGATAAAACTAAAAAAATATATGATGTACATTGCCATGCTTTCCACCGAAAATTGGTTGAAACGAAATCTAGATAGTAGTTTTTTTAATTAGTCTTAAATCGTAAATTGCAATTTACCTTTCACTACTAAAATATCGATCAAAGTAACAACGAACAACAAGAACTTTTATATTATGTTACTTGCTACTACGGAAGCCTTCATGGGCGAGTCTGACTCGCACTTGGCTGCTTTTTAAATAATATCAGCGTGGATAAATTGATTTAAGTGACAATTATTTCTCTTAATACATTAAGGGTAAATTACAAATATAACAAATAAAATATAATATATATAAAATTACAAATACATATATAATAAATTACACAGAAAAACTGGAACTAATCATTAATCAATTTATTTAACACTTATCATAATAAAATAACAGTTAAAAACTCTACACCCGACTACCTAGTTATGCCTACGTAAATGAAGTAAATAATTTGTTTCATCTAATTTAAGTTACAAATTTCTTTTATCGTAATTTTTAACCCCATTACACTGGCTACCAAATTTTTTTTTGCGTAGTCGGAGGCCAAATTGATAAATTATATATTTGTATAAAGTTTGTTAACAGCTCATGTGTGTCCCCACCGAGAAGCTCGAGCCTACCCTGAAATTAGGGTGAACAGGCTTGTCTACCACGCTGGCACAGTGCGGTTTGATTTGGCCTCCGACTACGCAAAACAAAAATTTGGTAGGCAGTGTAATGTGGTTAAAAATTACGATAAAATAAATTTGTAACTTAAATTAGATGAAACATATTATTTACTTCATTTACGTAGGCATAACTAGGTAGTGGGGTGTAGAGTTTTTAACTGTTATTTTATTTGATACCTTTTAAAATGTTATTATAATAATGCGTAGTTGGGTATTAGTTTTTGAACTTATTTTTTTCATTTTACTTTTGACGATCAAATAATAAAATTTCCGTTTCTGTATTACTTAAAATGAAATTTTATTAATGTAAATCTGTGTGCTGCCTCAAGTTTTTTGCTATTAGTAGTAAAGAAAAATGGTATAACCAATTTGTGTAAATTTGGTGTTAGTATATTTTTATTGGTGGAATTAATATTACTTTAAGTATATACAAATTCTAGCTTTTTGCTTGTGACTCGGTGTCAAGACTTCTCAACCTTTCTAACTCCTTCTAAGACGCTGGGTCGTGCGAGTTACACAAAAGTTTCCGTGGATCCAAATCGATTATAAATGAACTCTCTAATGATCTCATCCTGCTTAATGCGATATAAACTTGTCCTTTTGCAAAAATATGTTTACCGACATCAACTACGGCCTTATCCAAGGTACAACCTTGCAATTTGTGCACTGTGACACCCCAACACAAAATTATTGGCAGTATTTTTCCACTGCCCCTCAAACCATGATATTCCACCGAAGTTGGTTTTATTTGGGCAGTTTTATTTACTTCATTGTCTGGTTCAATTGTTTCGTCATCAAATTTAATATGTACTGCAGCAGGAAGTTCACCTGGCTCCAATTGATCTCTCCTCAGAGCCGGCCAATCGATGCTTTTTCCCGCTTATACGCTAAACCTCCAGTTTTGTTAGGATCACTAGGAATGTGTTCGTTTTGTGGTTTTCGGCCGTAAGTACCTATATTTAAGGATATTTTGTCAATAATCAGCCAATTGATGTTCCGCCATTTTACTCTCTCTCTTTGAAATGTCTCCGGCCAACGGCCGCAAAGTTGGTATGCTATCCTTTTCAATAGGTAACGAAAATTCAAAGTATAGGGTACATCCACCCACAAGGCGGGTTGCAACGCCAGTTGGAGCTGCTATCACAGCACTGTGCCGATCTGCGGATTGTCTTTGTATTTGTTCAACCAGAACTTTCAGAATAAAACTTATACCACTACCTGCGCCACCTGTGATGAATAGACGAACTGGCGCACTGGTACAATCGCTGTTTATAAGTTGTTGATTAATTAATGAATATAATAATAAATTTATTATTACACGATTTATGCTAGAAAACAATTTCTGAAGTCCGCCACCGCTCCCGCAGCTGTTTCTGCTTTTCGCGAACAGTCTGTGGGGCGCGTAATTTGTTTTGCCTCAAATTCGACAGATGACGTTGTTAGTTTTAGGCTCATAGAATATTAGTATTTTTGTAGATTTGATTTTCCCACGGGAACATCTAAATTTTCCAGTATGAGTAGTAATCTAAATTTTTATCTAGGTAATAAGCTGTCAAATTGCAAAACATTGTTCCATTTCGTCCAGCCGTTGTTGCGTGAGTAAATATGATCCAAACATCCAAACTTTGCCATTTGTAAAATTTTATTAGTTTGTAAACAATTCCTTATTTTTTTTGTATTTATAAAATGAGATTTTTTTTCTCTTTCATTTGAGATATCACTCGATGCGATAGCAAAAAGAATATATTTTTATCCCTTCTATTTTTTTATTTTACGTCCACTACATTATTTTATTCATAATATAATGTAGCTATTGTCACCTGGATCGTAATAACGAATCGATTGACACCTCTTTCACCAAAATCTGACCAGTAGTTCAGGAGCAATCATGGAACATACGTACATAGGCACATACATACATACATAGACTGCTAAATTGCAACGCTTGAGGGTTTAAGGGATCCCGCACAAGCGTTGCAACAAACATCTTTTTAGATGCTGTGGCCTGTGATGAGACTGCTAAATTCATTACCCTTCCTTTTTGGCTTCACCGTAGTCGGGTAAAAAGAAAAATTATTTCGTCTGCGGAAGGCACGTAAAGCTGTAATTTTCGGAGAAATAGATAAAGTCTTTAAAACGAGCCATATCGGAAACCGGCTCAATAATGTCTGACGCGCGGTTTTGTGAGATGAGCGAAATGAATAAAATTAAAACACAAGTTACAGAAATTTAATTTAATTGCACACAAACACTAAAGATTTTACATGTGGATAAAGACATTAATGGTGGAAAGAGGAAAATTTTATAAAATTGGTATCCTTATTGCCAAGCCAAGGTAATTTTTTTACCGCTATTCTTTCCCCTTTGATTCCTTTGGTAAGCATTTACAAGATCCAACCGGCAACCATCCAGCGATGTGAACGCATCTATAAGCATTACCGTATGGGCAATCATGTACAAGACTTTGACAATCCGTGTCGGTTAAGCACATACCAAGGATGCGTTCTGAAAAGGAAATATATTCATCATCATCATCATCTCAGCCGAAAGACTCTCCCCCAAGGATCTCCACAATGATCGGTCCTGCTTGGCCCGCATCCAGCGGCTTCCCGCGACCCTCACCAGATCGTCGGTCCACCTCGTGGGGGGCCTGCCCACACTACGTCGTATATTATATACAATATATAAAATTGCACCGTATGATTTTTTTGTTGACCTTCGCTTGTCTCGAAAAGATACGACCAATCAAGCTTCACCGGACTTGATCTAAAGTATGACGTAATGTATTTACTATCCGAAGACAAATCCAATTACTTATGATTTTTTTTCAGAAGAATGACATCCTCTTTAAGACATTTTGTAAGAAAGATATATAATAAAATGTTGTGAACTTGTGAATATTAGCCATGTACGAATCGGTGAATTAGTACCGATGTGCAAAAAAATTTTAATTCGGAATTGTGAATTATTCGGAACTATGAAATTCGTAATTTTAATAATCGTTATTTTGAAATTCGAAAAATAATAATTCGGATTTATGTAGTGTACTCGATGGTACCTTATATCTCCGTTCAACATATTAGATAGTTTTTACCACGGGAAAATATCTCATTTATACGGAAAATTGCACTAAAAGTAAATAAAATCTCACATCACAGAATTTTTTCTATTTGAATCTCACCTTGACAGTTTGACTCCAGGAAGCAGAGTGTTGCCAGAACAAAGCATAGAGTCAAAATAATTTTCATGGTTTTTGTTGATTTACTGTTAAAAAAGAAAGTTATAACTAAAACGTTATAATTAAGAAAGTTATTTGTATGATATTGCTATAAAACTAAATAAAATAAACAAAAATTAACATGTAACATAACATGTGGGATATCTCACACCAAACCCCATCTTCCATCTGACCCCAAACTAGGCAGAGCTTGTACTATAGGTGTCAGGTAGCTGATATACATACATATATAAATATACAACATCCAGACACAGGGTAAACACAAGTGCTCATCACACGAATGTTTGCCCTGGGCGGGATTCGAACCCGCGACCCTGTGCTCAGTAGGCAGACGTACTACCAACTAGGCTACGGGGCCGTGAAATTGAAGTAAACCGTCGAATTGAAATAATAATTGAAAATAAAGAAATAAACTTACATCTTTGCTTTATAAAACAAATCTTAAAGATGCACAATATGCATTGAGGCAGGTTGAAGCTGTAGGGTGTTTATATACATGGCAAAATTTAATAAAATACATTTATAATAAATTACACAGAAAAACTGTAACTAATCATTAATCAATTTATTTAACACTTATCATAATAAAATAACAGTTAAAAACTCTACACCCGACAACCTAGTTATGCGTACGTAAATGAAGTAAATAATTTGTTTCATCTAATTTAAGTTACAAATTTCTTTTATCGTAATTTTTAACCACATTACACTGGCTACCAAATTTTTTTTTTGCGTAGTCGGAGGCCAAATTGATAAATTATATATTTGTATAAAGTTTGTTAACAGCTCATGTGTGTCCCCACCGAGAAGCTCGAGCCTACCCTGAAATTAGGGTGAACAGGCTTGTCTACCACGCTGGCACAGTGCGGTTTGATTTGGCCTCCGACTACGCAAAACAAAAATTTGGTAGGCAGTGTAATGTGGTTAAAAATTACGATAAAAGAAATTTGTAACTTAAATTAGATGAAACAAATTATTTACTTCATTTACGTAGGCATAACTAGGTAGTCGGGTGTAGAGTTTTTAACTGTTATTTTATTTGATACCTTTTAAAATGTTATTATAATAATGCGTAGTTGGGTATTAGTTTTTGAACTTATTTTTTTCATTTTACTTTTGACGATCAAATAATAAAATTTCCGTTTCTGTATTACTTAAAATGAAATTTTATTTAATGTAAATCTGTGTGCTGCCTCAAGTTTTTTGCTATTAGTAGTAAAGAAAAATGGTATAACCAATTTGTGTAAATTTGGTATTAGTATATTTTTATTGGTGGAATTAATATTACTTTAAGTATATACAAATTCTAGCTTTTTGCTTGTGACTCGGTGTCAAGACTTCTCAACCTTTCTAACTCCTTCTAAGACGCTGGGTCGTGCGAGTTACACAAAAGTTTCCGTGGATCCAAATCGATTATAAATGAACTCTCTAATGATCTCATCCTGCTTAATGCGATATAAACTTGTCCTTTTACAAAAATATGTTTACCGACATCAACTACGGCCTTATCCAAGGTACAACCTTGCAATTTGTGCACTGTGACACCCCAACACAAAATTATTGGCAGTATTTTTCCACTGCCCCTCAAACCATGATATTCCACCGAAGTTGGTTTTATTTGGGCAGTTTTATTTACTTCATTGTCTGGTTCAATTGTTTCGTCATCAAATTTAATATGTACTGCAGCAGGAAGTTCACCTGGCTCCAATTGATCTCTCCTCAGAGCCGGCCAATCGATGCTTTTTATGATGCTCATCGCTCCATTTACTAGACCTCGGTTTATATTTAGGTTTTGTCTTAGCATAACTCTTTATCTAACTTCTAAATTAAGCTTATACCACAGAAGAAAATAATAGTACTAACCCGCTTATACGCTAAACCTCCAGTTTTGTTAGGATCACTAGGAATGTGTTCGTTTTGTGGTTTTCGGCCGTAAGTACCTATATTTAAGGATATTTTGTCAATAATCAGCCAATTGATGTTCCGCCATTTTACTCTCTCTCTTTGAAATCTGTCTCCGGCCAACGGCCGCAAAGTTGGTATGCTATCCTTTTCAATAGGTAACGAAAATTCAAAGTGTAGGGTACATCCACCCACAAGGCGGGTTGCAACGCCAGTTGGAGCTGCTATCACAGCACTGTGCCGATCTGCGGATTGTCTTTGTATTTGTTCAACCAGAACTTTCAGAATAAAACTTATACCACTACCTGCGCCACCTGTGATGAATAGACGAACTGGCGCACTGGTACAATCGCTGTTTATAAGTTGTTGATTAATTAATGAATATAATAATAAATTTATTATTACACGATTTATGCTAGAAAGCAATTTCTGAAGTCCGCCACCGCTCCCGCAGCTGTTTGTGCTTTTCGCGAACAGTCTGTGGGGCGCGTAATTTGTTTTGCTTCAAATTCGACAGATGACGTTGTTAGTTTTAGGCTCATAGAATATTAGTATTTTTGTAGATTTGATTTTCCCACGGGAACATCTAAATTTTCCAGTATGAGTAGTAATCTAAATTTTTATCTAGGTAATAAGCTGTCAAATTGCAAAACATTGTTCCATTTCGTCCAGCCGTTGTTGCGTGAGTAAATATGATCCAAACATCCAAACTTTGCCATTTGTAAAATTTTATTAGTTTGTAAACAATTCCTTATTTTTTTTGTATTTATAAAATGAGATTTTTTTTCTCTTTAATTTGAGATATCACTCGATGCGATAGCAAAAAGAATATATTTTTATCCCTTCTATTTTTTTATTTTACGTCCACTACATTATTTTAATCATAACTAGCGACCCGCCCCGGCTCCGCACGGGAAAATGGTTATTGTGGGTTATCCTTCAGTATATTATGCATGTATTATACATATAAACCTTCCTGTTGAATCACTCTATCTATTAAAAAAAAACACGCATCAAAATCCGTTGCGTAGTTTTAAAGATTTAAGCGTACAAAGGGAGGGACATAGGGACGGAGAAAGCGACTTTATTTTATACTATGTAGTGATATAATGTAGCTATTGTCACCTGGATCGTAATAACGAATCGATTGACACCTCTTTCACCAAAATCTGACCAGTAGTTCAGGAGCAATCATGGAACATACGTACATAGGCACATACATACATACATAGACTGCTAAATTCATTACCCTTCCTTTTTGGCTTCGCCGTAGTCGGGTGAAAATATATTGTTATTATAATTTAAATACAAGAACGAGTCATAAATCAATTCATTTCAAACATAAATTGTACATTGTAAATCAGATTGACGTTTGTAATAACTATAGGTAGTTAATTGAAAATACACAGCTAGAAGCCAAAAACCATGTCTTTTAGTAAATTATTTTTACTATCTCTATCTGTTTCTTCGCATCATTATGTTCGCATATATATCACGTAAAAAATATTGCACCAAATTATATTGTCTACAAAGTTATGTTTTGAGCCTTAATTTACACGGGATAAACAGAGATGAAATTTATTTAGAATACTTCTATTTAAAATGCAAATACAAAATACCTATATTTTAATTGAAATTTTTTGATAATGATGAAATTAGTATTTTTTTAATGTAAAATGTTATTATTATGTATGGATTTTTAACGTCTAAAATATATTTTTTTATATTGTATTTTGCATTTAAATTCCTTTTAGTAAAAAACATTCTGAATTTTATTTCAAATACCTACCATATTTCAAATACCACATATGTATACATATTTTGCATTTTTAATATTCATTTCAAAATGCCAAATACTTTTGTGATTAAGTTTAGCCAACATTACTAGTCAAACAAAATGAAATGAACGAACAAACGAATTCACAAAATGGAGCTATGGCTCTCCTTTTGTTAGTCTAGTTTTTTACATTATTTTAAACATGACAGAATTCATTGATACGCGTATTGATAAATATGACCAAACTGTTATATTGTATGTATAAGGTCCCATGTTATTAGACGTTTTTGTTCGGCTCGGCATTGTGTCTCTATTTCTCATGATAAATACCTAAAATAAATAAAAATATCAGAGATTTGGTCAAAAGGTATTTTATTTTGAAAATACCTATTTTGCATTTAGCATTTGAAATACAAAACTATTTGGTATTTTGCATATGAAATAGTAAATCTGAAAAATATTTTGCATTTTGTATTTCAATGCTTTTTTTAAAACCACTTTGTACATCTCTGGGGATAAATCTTAAGGGTGTAACCAGAGGTGTAGGCAATGCGCGGTGCGAAATGCGAAGCGATAGTTTCAAACTGCTAGGCGATGGTATGACACAGCTCGTGCTATGCAGCTCTCTTTTATAAAATACCTACAGAATAGTAGTCCCTACAGAACGCACACTTAGCGACATAATTCAAATAAATAGATACTCTACCTTCGTTACAATAAAGTACAAATGCAATAATTATCTATGTCTATGTCAATTCAGATCGCACGGCACTAGTAAAGTAGTCAAAGCCAAAATAAAATTTCTTTATTCATCATAGGTTTTTTTTAAACACTTCATGACGTCATATCAGACCAGGATCGGCTCTCGATTAAAACGAACGTACAGTATCCAGAACATGCGGCTGGACATTATTATCCTGAGAGCGTCCGTATTCCGAGCGGTATAGGTGAATTTCGTAGTGTGAATTTCAATTCGCATGTGCTGGCTTCTGTATGAGTCTAAGAAATTAAGAAGAGATCATACAATGTTAAAAAAGCGATGCGATAACAGTTTGAACATAGCTGGCAGGTTTGCGCTATGTGTGCGCTGCTGTGGAGAAGAACCCGCCGAAGAAACTCCACAGTGTATAATACTAATCTTCTTTTCAATATTACTAATATAACAAAGAGTGCAAACGAAATATACAATTAAAGAAAGGCAACCAGTCAAAAAAGAAAAAATAAACTACCTATATAACCAATCAGTTTATAACAACTGGCAATTGTCTAGAGCAGACCAGTCCTCCCAGGCAGCACCCGTTCACGAGTTTGACGTGTGGGTGCAGAAGAAAATAATAGTACTAACCCGTACAGAAAGAACACTCGCCCCCCCCTCACTAAAATGAGTTCCCCGCCCGCCCGAGCTCCCCACGCCCCACACCCCAAAGCTGCCGCGGGACTCTGACAGGGGTGTTCAGTGGTGTTTTATATAGCGTTTCAGTGTTTGACTTGTAATTGATGTTCAGTTGTTATTCAAAAAGCAGTAGGTTGTCAAAACGCGTTTGCTGTATGGAGTGTCCGACGTGTGGTGTGGGTCAGCCATCGCCGGACTCAACTATATTAGAGGGAACCCAACGACCCGGCCCACGTTACCGCAAATTTGGATACTTTAGTGAGCATGAAATACTCAGTTAGCCAGATGCTTTTACAACAAAATTTAATTAATGGCTTCCCAATTACATAGTCGATCCGCACTACATCATCATCATCATCTCAGCCGAAAGACGTCCACTGCTGGACAAAGGACACTACAATGTTGCACAATTACGTAGGTTTTTTTAAAAAAGCTTTTGTTCATAATGTTACTTTAATCTAAGCACAATACTTGCTGGAGCATTTAATAACCATGCTTTTTTATGATCTATATAATAATATATTATATTTGGGGACATCTCTGACTCCAAACTAGGCAGAGCCTATGCTATTGGGTGTCAGACAGCTCATATAGATACATTATATAAATACCCAACATCCAGACGCAAGGCAAACGCAAGTCCTCATCACACGATGTTTGCCGCGGGCGGGATTCGAACCCGCGAGCCTGTGCTTCGAAGACAGATGTACTACCAACTACTAGTAATCATAAGATAAGGGTCAAAATTCGTCTTAGATTCGTCGCTGTTCCACTCAAAGTACATAATTACTACATAGTATAAAACAAAGTCGCTTTCTCTGTCCCTATGTCCCTATGTATGCTTAAATCTTTAAAACTACGCAACGGATTTTGATGCGGTTTTTTTTAACAGATATAGTGATTCAAGAGGTAGGTTTATATGTATACCATTACCATACCACCATGTAACCATTTTCCCGTGCGGAGCCGGGGCGGGTCGCTAGTATTTGCATAAATATATTGGCATGGAACTGTCAAGATATCTATCTCTTTGAACAGTTCTCTAAGGCCTCGTTTACGAAGACGCGTGCCGTAGCGCGGCGCGTGCGGCGGCGTCATAAACATTTGGATTGTCTACGCGTCTCAAACAGTATGGGACGCCACACGCGCAGCGCGACGCCCCGCGTCTCTGAGGCCTAAGTGACTTCCGAAAACGAAGAAGAACGCATATCTTTCAGTTCATGGGACTAAATAAGCACTACATAGTGCTTTTAATGGAAAATGAAATAACTTGTATTTGTATGAAGTACTGGTTTATTAATTACACTAGCGACCCGCCCCGGCTCCGCACGGGAAAATGGTTATTGTGGGTTATCCTTAAGTATATTATGCATGTATTAGACATATAAACCTTCTTCTTGAATCATTATATCTATTTAAAAAACCGCATTAAAATCCGTTGCGTAGTTTTAAAGATTTAAGCATACATAGGGACATAGGGACAGAGAAAGTGACTTTGTTTTACATTATGTAGTGATTATTTTTCATTTAGATATTTTACCTATATCGGAAGAAGGCTCAATAATTTCTGACTCAAGGATTTGTGAGATGAGTGAAATAAATAAAAGTAAAATACAAGTTACAGAAATATAATTTTATTGCACACAAACATTTATTTCTTGTAGAAAAAGACACTAAAAATGAAAAGAGGAAAATTTTATAAAATTGGTATCCTTATTGCTAAGGTTACATGTTTTACCGTTATTTCTCCGCCTTTGGTAAGCATTTACAAAATCCAACTGGTAAGGACCCCATGATGTGTTCACATCTATAAGCTTTACCGTATGGGCAATCATGTACAATACTTTGACAATCCGTGTCGGTTAAGCAAACATCAAAGCTGCGTGCTGAAAAGGAAATAAGCATAATACACTATATAAAATTGTAAAATATGATGTATTTTTAATTGACCTTTGCCTATGTCGATAAAGTACGACCAATCAAGCTTCACCGGACTTGATCTAAAGTATACTATCCGAAGAAAAAAGCAATTACTTCATAAGTTTTCGTTCAGAAGAATGACAATCCAGCTTTAAGACTTTAAAATAGAATACAATGTTGTGAATTAGTCATGTACCGAATGAAGCGGTTATTTAGTACCGATCTTTAGTTCGATGCAATCATTATTTTAAGTTTATTTTCGAATTTCTACATAAATAAATTTATATATTATCGATTCGTAAACTTGCGTTTCTAAGCGCTAGTTAACCGCTTATGAACCGCGCCTGTGCGAATAACCGCAAATGGTACAGAAGGCAGCACATGCGGCTGGACATGTTGACCTTGAGAGCGCCCGTGTTTCATAGCACTAAAAGAGAAAAAATGCTTAAAACCGAAGATGTAGAACATAATATTCAGATTATCTTTAATTTTTTTTAATTCTCTGTTTGTATGTTTGTACGGGCGAATCTCCAATACTGTTAGATTACCTTACATCTCAAGTCAACATCTTAGATAGTTTATTACCGTGAAAAATATCTCATTCCTACGGGAAACTGCAAGGAAAAGTAAAAAAACGCGGTCGTAGCCGCGGGTGGAGCTAGTAAATAAATAAAATATCACCTTGACAGTTTGACTCCATGAAGAAGAGTGTTGCCAGAACAAAACATAGCGCCAAAATAATTTTCATGGTTTTTATTGATTTGCTGCTAAAAATGAAAGTTATAAATAAAACTTTGCGATTATGAAAGTTAATTATATGATTTTGCTAAATATCTAAACAAAATACACATAATAACAGATATAAAAAATCAAAGCAAAATAATAAAAAAGAAATTAACTTACATCTTGTTTGCTGTAAGAAAAATTGAGACAGTTTGAAGCTTTAGGGTGTTTATATACATGGAAAATTTTAATAATAAATACATAATAAATTATATAAAAAAACTAGAACGAATCAATAATCAATTTATTTAATACTTATCATAAAAATATATTGATATTATATTTTAAATAGTAGAACGAGTCATAAATCAATTCATTTCAAACATAAATCTATTCTATAATAAAATTGAAGAATTGGCGTTTCTGTACATTGACTGATGTTCAAAAAACTGATTGTAGGTGATAAAGGGAGTGTAACTGAATACAAAGCCGTTCATTATTCAACACAATCTTACCGTCACAGCTTTTCACGTTCGGTAAGGTGTTTTTGATACATTTAGTTTTCTTTTCATTTGGTACCAAGTTGTTTTAAACCTGTAGAAAAGTGCTACAAAAAGTGCTTTAAAAATAGTAGAAGTGTCATCCGCGAATAAAACAATGTTTGGCAGATTATGGACTACGCATGGCAAATCATTAACGTAGACTATGAATAGCAAAGGTCCCAATATAGAACCTTGCAGCTATCTATTTTAATTAAAGACCCCTTTAACTTCATTTCATTTATTTGCACCTTTTTTACCCTGTCTTCTAAATAGCACAGAATTGTTAGTTATTTTTTTATTATTATATTGTTAGAATTATAATTATTAGAATTATTAATTAGTTTAAGTGCATTATTTCTGACCTCATCGTGTTTTAATTTAAGCAATAGGTTTCATGTACAACATAATAAAATGATATTCAAAGATCACAGGAAACACCTATGCAATCGCAAGAATTTTTCCATGCGTTAATAAGCGTCAGTGGCAGAACCACAGAGTAAATAATAGGTAGACCGTCCTTTTGTATATGGTGCACACTAAAAGTTTGGCACTTTTTTTTCCTGATTTTTGCGCTATTGTTACTTTGTACCAGAGTCAAGTTTTTTTTTAAGGTAAGAAACCTAAACACTTACAAAACAGAGAATAACGGATAGTCAGGATATGTAGGTAGGATTGCATCAGAAGGGTAAGTTTTATACTAAAAAAAAATGAAGGGGATTTATGAATAAAGGAAAATCAAATCTTAATATTTAACATCTTTTACAAGTGGATCCTTAAGAAGGCACGAGACGCTAGACGGAAACGGAACGTTTTAAAAGACTACTGGAGAGTAAGGAAAAAGGGAGAATGGTCGCACTTTTATTTAGCTATCTAGAACTATTTGAAGTACGACCACGGACATTCTAATGCTGTTTTTGACATTGTTACAGAAGATTAAACGTGGATATATTTTTTGAACCCGAAAAAAATAACAGCAATCTTGTGAATGGATGTTTTAAAACGAGAACAGGCCAACAAAAGTGAGGCAGGCGAGAAACGGTAAAAATTTAATCGCGTTTTTTTTTCTCACATCTGAAGACCAAAAGAGTGTTGATACCGAGTGGTATTCAACATTTGTTTACCCAGAGTGTAAGAAAAACTTTGCGAGCAAAGATTCGCGTTCTCCTACAATGTCCTACATCGTGATAACGCTTCTTCACACACGGCCAACAAAACAAAGTAATTTTTAGCTTTCGAAAAAGTACAACTCGTCACCCATCCTGCACATTGTCCAGACCTAGCACTCTGTGATTTCTGTATCTTTCACAAAATCAAAGATTTGATGAGAGGATTCACAAAAGTGACCTGGTAAAAACCAACTCCGAAGAGCAGTGATAGCGTTCAATCAGCAAGTAGAAAACATGCCTTCAGATCTTTGGTCCTAGTCCTAGTTTTTTGAAAAGCAATAAACATAATATTTTGGTTATAACATGTTGTTTTTTTAAGTTACGCAAAATTTTCAGTGTGATCTACTTAGTCGAATAAATATTGGTAGTAAAGACTCTGACCTGACATAATATAATTTGATTACTTGTTAAATCGCAACGCAGGGAGGTGTCAATGCGTAGGTATCTTTTTGTTGTTTTTTTTTGTCTGTATTGTTGTTTGTAATTTTTGTGTTGTGATGTCCAAAACAATTAAAAAATTTCCGATTTCTGATTTCTGAAATCAAAATACGACAAAATATAGTTATTACACGAGCCACATGAGCGGCTCAATGATTCTGACTAGTGTTGCCGAATTATCGATAGTTCAACTAGTTTAACTGTCTATTGTTGATCATGAAAAAGATCAAAAGTATCGATAGGCTTATAGTATAGTATGGGTATAGATCGATAGCATCGGTAACAGAAACAATAGTAATTACCTCCGAAGTAATCAATTAAATTACCAATACTATCGTTAGTATCGATACTATTGGCGAACATTACCATCGATAGTGGGCACAACGCCAGAACAAATAAAAATACGGCTTACAGAAGAACATTTTTATTACATACAAACAATAAAGATTTTACTTGAAGAAAAATACATTAATAGTGAAAATAGGAGAATTTAGTAAAATTGGTGACCTTAATGGTCAGGAGGTAACAATTCTCTCCGTAAGCATTCACAACGCCCAATCGGAATGGTACTGAAATCGTGCTTGCATCTATAAGCATAACCAAACTGGCAATGGTGTGCAAGACTTTGACAATCCGTGTCGGTTACACAATAATCATTGCGTTCTGAAAAGAAAATACATTATGGAAAATTAGAATCAATGTAATAATTTACATGCACTCCCACCTACTAATTTGATTTCGATACCTAGAAATCTATAGTTTTATCCGAGATAGGGTAGCGGAGTCTAATTTGCCTGACTTTGAGAATGATACAATCATCTCTTCTTTTTGCTTTTTCTGGTACTGCATAATAAGTATGAAAATAAATTAGAATAATAAGGTGCACAGTGAACCATGAATCACTGTGAACTTATTAGTTTTGAGCCAGAGTGCACTCCATGGTCATTTTGGTATTGCGTGTCGGGCTAGGAATTTAGCACAAAATTACTGGTAATAAGTCATAAAATGCGATGAAAGAATATGTCCATATCTATATGACCATAGAAAAGGTAGAACAAATTATATCATATTATCTGAAATCTCCACTGATACCTACGAAAAAATTAAAAATTCTCTAGAAGTAACACAGTGGTTGCACTGGTGCCATAGCCGCCACCATATTGGTTTTGGTAAGTTTTTGTACCGAACGCTCTTGGGAAGTGAATAGGACGGATTAATATCTGTAATTTTCTCGAATACTGGCCCTGCCCAACTGTTTCTGCTATAACCACACCACTGTATGACGGTTCACCCTACATAGTTTCATTCATAAATAATTAAAATCTCACCTTTACAGTTTGACTCCAAGAAGCAGAGTGCTGCCATAATAAAACAAACCACCAAAGTAATTTTCATGGTTGATGTTGATTTACTGTTAAAAAAAAGTTAATAATATTAATAATAAAATCATAAATTTAAGATAACTTACAAAAAGAAATACTTACATCTTTGCTTTATTCAACTAATCTTATAAATGCAAAATATGCATTGAGACAGTTTCAAGCTGTAGGGTATTTATGTACATGGCAATATTTATCTAAATACATAATAAACTTTTGAAAAAACTAGAACGAATTTCAAATCAATTTGTTTAATATTTATCATAAAAATATTATATTATTAAAAAACTACAACGAGTTATAAATCAATTCATTTCAAATATAAATTTAATATATAAATCAGATTGACGTTATAATAGCTAGTTTTTTTTAAATGTACGGATGCCAAAAACCATGTTTTTTAATTATTTTTACTATGTCTATCTGTTTCTTATTTGCATCACGCAAAAAATATTGCAGTTTAGACACTCTTGAAAGTTATTTTTAGATTCTTAGTGTATACGGCATAAATCATATAGGTTTGACCAGAGGTATAGGCAACGCGCAGTGCACAATGTGAAGAGATAGGTAGGCCGCTCTCTTACTTAAAATACGGAACAGTAGTCCCTCCCAACATAATGCTCACATAGCGACAGAATTCAAATAAATAGCTACTCTGCCTTCGTTACAATAAAATGCAATTCAAGTGCAAATGCAGTAAATGTCTATGTCTATGTCAATTTAGATCGCACGGCACTAGTAAAGTAGTCAAAGTCAAAATCATATTTCTCTATTTATCATAGCTTTTTTTAAACACTTAATGATGTCAAAGTTAAAAAGCTTTTCTCAAAACAAGACCAGGTCTCGACTCTAACGAATATACAGTAGCCAGCACATGCGGCTGGATATTTTGACCTGGAGAGCGCCTGTATTCCGTAGCGGTACCAGTGAATTTCGTAGTGCAAATGTTCTACCGCGTGTGCTTCGGCTTCTCTACGAGTCTAAGAAATATTTCAAACAATCTAAAAAAGCGACCAAGTGCGTGTCGGACTCACCCATGAACGGTTCCATAGCAGCAAGTAACATAACGTAAAAGTTCTTGTAGTTCGTTGTAACTTGGATCTTTGTTTAAATACCTAATAGTGTAGATACTTCATGATAATGTGCATCATACACCTATTTGTTTTTGTTTTAAAATTCTCTTATTTTAAGAGTTAACACAACAGGGGGGAGTACACACATTTTACCATATCCATAAATGTATGAAGTATGAGATGGATGAAAAAAAATTGTGTTTCAGTTCTAAGTATGGGGAAGCCACCAAATTTTTTTTTCAATTTTTATGTCAAATTTTTAATGCGGTTCTCAGAATACATCTACCTACATACCAAGTTTCAACAGATAGTTCTTAAGTGGCTGTGACATACGGATATACAGATAGACATGACGAATCCATAAGGATTCCGTTTTATGCCATTTGGCTACGGAACCTTAAAAACGCGATGCGATATCAGTTTGAACATACATGGCAGGTTTGCACAATGTGTGCGCTGCTGTGGAGAAGAACCCGCCGAAAAAACTCTACCGTGTCGTATCTTTTGTATTTTTCTTTTATGTATTTTGCCTTTTTCTTTATTATACCATGAAGAGCCCCTTCATCCACACATATATTATAAGATGAAGGCAAGTTATGGCGCCAGCGTGTCAATAATGCCTATCGATACTATACTGTAGAAATAATGCATTTATTCAATACTATTGTAAAATTTATGCTATCGATAGTATCGATTATATTGATAGCTTAGGCCAATCGATTAACAACACTAATCTAACTCCAGTACCAGGACTTGTGAGGTGGGTTAGCAAATTAAAATACGACTTACAGAATTATATTTTTACTACACACAAACAATGAAGATTTTATTTGTAGAAAGAATTATAATGGTGAAAAGAGGAAAATTTAGTAAAATTTGTGACGTAATTGCTAAGGTTACATTTCTTTCCGCTATTTCTTACGCCTTTGGCAAGCATTCACAAAATCCAACCGGAACGACATGTAGAATGTGTTTACATCTATAAGCTTGACCATACGGGCAATCGTGTATAACACTTTGACAATCCGTGTCGGTTACACACAAATCGCGTTCTGAAAAGGAAATACATTATAGAAATTTAGAATAAAATATATAAAGTATATCCATCTATATCCAATTAAAAAAAAAAACCCATGGTCTGTTTCATATAAATCCGCACAAAAGTTCATTGACCTCTGTCTTTTCTTGAAAGTTATTAAAAATAATGTTACGCCAAAATATCTGGCAAGGTCACTCGGTCACCCCGTCTTCTACTACGGTATATCAAATTTACGTATTTTGCGATAATTTGCTATATTTTTTTATCACATCGTTTGAAAAAATGTGCGCATTGTATGCAGGCGTCAATGACCTTTTGTTCGGATTAATATGAAACAAACCATAGGTAGGTAAATATTTATTCAGAAAAAAAAGCAGAAATTTCAGAGGTCCTAAAGGGCGAACACACAGAGGCGGAAAAGCTCGGGCTGCGGGACTGTATACAGTGGGTCACTTTTTTCCGAGGGCTCTAATTATTTAAAACGTTTTATATAAACAAAAATTTCTAACAGCTGATATAATATGATCCATTGTGTGCATAGGGGTTGTCACAGTGGCTCAGCACTAGCAAAAAAGCATTACGTATCGGGCCAGGATTTAGCACAAAATTACTGGTAATTAGTCATTAAATGCGAGGAATCAATAAAATCTATAAGACTATATAAAAGGTAGAACAAAAACACCACTTTTTTCAACGAAAAAATTAAAATTATCTAGGAGTAACAATATGCAACGTGCCACCCGATTGGTTTTGATAAGTTAGAGTACCTAACGCTCTTGGAAAGTGAAGAGGACGGAATAATATCTCTTTAATTTTCTTGAATACGGCCCCTGCGCCACTGCACTACGGTATGAATGACTATACACCCTAAAATAAATTAAATCTTACCTTGACAGTTTGACTCCAGGAAACAGAGTGCTGCCATAATAAAACAAAGCGCCAAAGTAATTTTCATGGTTGATGTTGCTTTACTGTTAAATAAAAGTTATTACTAAAACGTTGAAAAAATATCGTAGGTATTGGTTACAATCAAAGTGATTTATATTTTACTAAATAAAATACACATAATTTATATGATTTATATAATACTAAATAAAATACACATAAGAACTGAAATTATAATTCAATCTAAAATATACAAAACGAAAAACTTACATCTTTGCTTTATGAAACAAATCTTATAAATTCAAAATATGCATTGAGACTGTTTGAAGCTGTAGGGTATTTATAAACATGGAAAAAATTATCTCTATACAAAATAAATAAATAAAAAAGTAGAACGAATCACTAATCAATTTGTTTAATACTTATAATAAAAGTATATTATTATTTTATTTTAAAAACTAGAACGAGTCATAAATCAATTCATTTCAAACATAAATTATACATGTTAGTTATAACTTATTATTGGAAAATGCACAGAAGCCAAAAATCATGTTTTTACTTATTCTCTTCGCGCCGCCATTTAATTTTGCTTCGTAATTCGACCCGTGTCCATTTTTTTATCACTCGACCGCGCTCTATCTACTTGTTAGAATATAATTTATTGAAAGTTGAAAGGCCTATAATAATTGTGAATTATTTCTGTGAAGTGTTAATAATTGGCAACGGTTCGGTAATATGACAATTGACATGTATTTGCTATGGTTTGATACAAATTTAAAATAATAGCCACTAAACGATATTTTTCAAATTATTTATTAAGTTTAAAAACTTGTAAAGCAATTTAAAAATATTTGTTTAGATTTTGTTCTTTTTTTGCAGTGGTGGCCCACCACCACGGGACATCTATATGGGTATAGATTCCCGTTCCCGAGAATATTCCCACAATTCTGATGAACTTACTGACTCGTCCTAGTTGGCCCAACAATGGACAAAAGCTTTCAACTCTTTCCACCTCTCTCTCCCCTAAGCATATTCAGGCCAGCAGTTGCGAAAGGCATCCAAGTCATCTTTCCATCTCTTTCTGGATTATTCCGTGGTCGAGTGGTCAAAAGCTGGCCTGTCTTTACGGAGGTTCCGGCATCGAATTCCGGTGGGGACTCGTCAAACAAATATCACTTTGTGAGACTTTCCTCAGTTTGGTTAGGACATGGCAGGCTGAATCACTTGACTGTCCAAAAAGAAAGATGATGTAAGTACTGTCACACCCGCGGCTCGCCTTGCTCCTGGGCGAGCCTGCGGCGTGAACTCTTAAGGTAGTGGTAATCTCAACGAAAGCTTCCTCGTCGAAAGCTAAGAAATGGTAATTGAAACTCAAATTTCCACTAGCACTGAATTAGAAAGTTTTATTCACGAATTACAGTAGAAATACATTTATTTACGTTTATTGAATTTTTAAAGTTAAAACATAATGAGAGACCTAGTTACAGGTTTTATAGATAAAGGATAAGTGAAAATAAAAATGGATGATTTGACGGATGATTTTGAATGAATTCCAAAATTAAATATTCAAATTTAGAGAAAGAAATGATAAATGAGATGAGAAATGAACAAGAAACGAGGCAACGAGGTAGCATGCAATGCAACTCGTTACAGTACTATTTGTAAGTAGTTTATATTAAACATTTCAATTTATTATGCCGCCAACCCGTCATAAACCATCTGTTTAAACGTTCCCTTAGCAACAAGGCCGCCAACTCTCCGCCGGCCGTAAAATTTGTCTATGTACTTATTGTAATATTTATGTGTTCTCTTTTGGTGTCAATAAAGAATATTTGTATTGTATTGTATTCCGTGCTTCGGAAGGCACGTAAAGCCGTTGCTTCCGGCTACTATCTACGGATGTAGTCGTTATTGGAGCCATGTCGGAAGCCTAAGGCGGTTCTATAATTCCGACACCAGGGTTTGTGAGGTAGGTTAACCTTGAAACCCACCCACACGATAAGCAAGCAACGAAGCGATTTGTACTTCGTTATTGTTTTTAATTTATGATTTCACACTTCGTAATTAAAAGCCAATCAATTGCGATTGTTGGCTGTTTAAAAAACATAATATATACTTTACTACTGTTTTTATACTAAAAAATCATGTTCGGTATTGACTAGGACCCATTGGGATCTCAATGTGAAGGGCGAGATTTTTACTCACGAAACTTGTTCGATATCGTCACCGCAAACGTGCATTTAGTATGAAGGAATTTTACTTCAGCTAACTGTCAATAGATGGTGTACTTTCAATATCATACAAAATCGCGTTTACTTAGGCTTTCGATAACGAGCGCATTAATTTTGGTTACAAAACTCGCACTCGGCACTTTGATCTTTCCAAAATAATCCTTTTCCGGAAATAAAAAGGATTCAACACTCTCACAGATTCTTTGCTTTTCTCGGTCCCTTCATATACACAAAAATCCATAAGGCCCTATCGATATTTTCCCTGAATAACTACGAGTGCAAAAGAGCTGTGACAAGCTGGCTCCAGGGACTGTCCTACACGGAAACTGAAGACCTTCTCCTTGTTGTTTCATAATATCTCTATGACTCAGTCATACGGCTGCGCAGAAATACCCACATACACATATCTAAACACACACACACATACACACACACTCACACACACACACATTTTTTAACTCACTAATAAACCCACACAAACACAGCATTGTTTTTAGCATAGTTATTAGCTACCCTATCTTCCCGCATGAAAATGTATCATCTTATTAACTACATCTCATTATTGTTCTTATCTGCAACTCCTATAAGTATTGTGACACTGTATCACCAAACTGCCATTGGATTGTACCCCTCTATCGTGACGCTGACGCTATAGTACAGGTTCGACCCATTTTAGCGTCAGCATACCTCTCTCTGTATGTACCCCTAGCCCTAAGTTCAACTTTATGTGTCATCCACTACAAATGCTCTGTATCTATTAATTTTAAGGCTTTCTATAAATAAACATTATTATTATTATTATTATTATTATACCACAAAAATATTAATTAGGATTTTTATCACAATTTTTTTGTTCTGTTTTTGCGTCAGTAATAGCCAATTTGATTCCCTTTAATTTGATACCCAGCAGTGGACGTCTTTCGGCTGATGATGATGAATTTGATACCCCATATAAAAACATATCTTCCTTTTTTTCGGGAGCCATATTTCATTTGTGGCACAAGGAGTCTTTCGAACAGCTAATAGCTATTCCTGGGTTCAGCGATGACCAAAACAAAGGACTTGCAACTTATCACAAGATATTTCTCACATTCAAAATTTTGACGTGTTGTCCTAGACACAAAGATAAAAAAAATATACTTAAACATAAAAACACGAAAAAATAGATTTCAGGACTATCATGCTAATATTTTTTTACAACATCTCAATATATAACAGTAATGTCAAAAAAATATATTTTTATTAATAGCCTACTTTTTTTCCACTGCTGGGCAAAGGCCAACCAGCGAAACACAACACACACAAATATATTTAGATTTTTGTCCTACATAACTTTTGAAGCACGGAACTCTACAAAATGTTGATTGGATTGGAAGTTCCAATTTGGAACCTATTAGAATTCATTGTATGATTTAAGTTCATACGAAAACACATTATGTAACGTGTTAGAATATACTAGTTAGAATGTGTTAGTTGCTCAAGTTTAGCTTATTTTCCAAACTTTTACAAGCAAATAAGAACTGTCGAAATATATTATATCGCGCCAAAACAGTTAAGTAGTTCAAGATATTTTATGATTTAAATTCAAAAACTATGAAGTTTATGACATTCATATGTTTGGTTGTTTTATTCACTTTGGAGTCAAATTGTCGACGTAAATGTAAGTTTTTGTAATATTTTATTATGTATACAATGCGCTTACTGTTTATAAGCTTATAAGCTACTCTTTTAGACTGTCTGGAAGAGTTGACTAATAGCAATAAGGGCGCTTTTGCGTACATTTTATATTCTCAATAGGGTGTTACTTTCTTTTTAACTTAAGTCAAATCAAACAAGGTTCGATCCCAACCACATAGCAATGTTTTTTAGTAAGACCATGTAAGACGTTGACAGTTTATTTAAAGATTTTGAAGTCTTTAGGTGAAAATATCGGAGGCTTTCAAATCCACGTCCTAAAGGAATCCAAATAAATCAAAATCTCGAGTATCCTTTTATCTGTAGAAGAAACCTTTTGATAAATAATGTGTAAAACTTCATCGTCTGGTGGCTAGATGGCGCGACGACCTACGTGAATTGTCTGGTAGCAGCTGGATGCGTGCAGCACAAGATTGGGCCAAGTGGCGCAGAGAAATAAACCCCTATGTCACAGAAGAAAATAATAGTACTAACCCGTACAGAAAGGACACTCACCCCCCCGCGCCAAAATGAGTTTCCGTCCGATATAGCGCCCCATGCCCCGCACCCCGCAGGCACCGCGGGGTGTTTACATAGCAACTAGCGCCATTGACTTGTAGTTGATATTAAAAAAGAAGTAGCTTTTCAAAACGCGTTTTCTCTATGGAGTGACCGCCCAGTGCCTATATCGCCCCTCAGGCGTCGTCTCCTTCGCGATGTTTTTCAGTATCAACGCGCTAGGCCTTGGTCCGAGGCTCCCTCGAGCCGCCCCTAGACGCGTTGGTATATTACTTTTTTTGGGGTAAAGTCTTCCACTCCCCCGCAAGTCCGGTGAAGCTCGACTGGTCGTACTTTTTCAACACAAGCATAGGTCAATTTAAAAAAAACGCCTATGTTCAGACATACTATGCTAGGCTGATAATTATTTTATCATATTTTTTTATCAACCAAATCTTTATTTTTCCAGCACTTGACCACTGGAAAACTGTTTGCATTGAGTATTTGGATTGTTTGCCTTATCACTACTTATGTCCAAAAGGGGTTCTTGAATGTATTCACAATCACAACTATACTCATACTGAAGAATTAATAGCTCCGTCTGAGGGGACTTGTGTATGTGGGAAGATACCTGAAGTTAAAAAAAATCAAACTTTGCTGTCTTTCAGAGTAAAACTATCAAAACGTTATTAAATGTATAATATATATATTTTTATTAATCATTTTATCCTCTTAAACCTTGGTGTAATAATGAATTGAAGTGAACAGGATGAAGTTTTTTTTTTAATATAAGGTAAATATATTATTTTATTATATATGTACAATCGAGAAGTAGGTTGTAAGTTCTCTACCTTTGGAAAAAGCCTTTGTTATTCTGAGTGAGAGTATTAAAGATTTCTCAGAAATTAAACTAAAAACTTGTGAGATGACGATGGTTTTTGCAATTATTTACCTGGTATTTCCAATCATCTAATTTTGGTATGGTCACCGACCCCCACCGATTTGATAAGGTCGGAATAAGCAATTATTGGATTAAATTAAGACCGTGAAATATCCAAGATATTGGTTATAGAGTAGACAATCGATGAAATTAGGGAAAGCCATAGAATCGGGGTTGCCACGCTGTTTTTTTTTTTAATTTGCCGCGTTTTCTTATTGTCTACTTTCAATATCCAAACTCTAATTCATTTGGTGCGATATTGCTGATTTAGTATTTTGAGATATGAATAAATTTCATTATATTTTGAAATTTTAATAAAAAATATTTATGTTATTTAAAAATTACAAATATAAAAGCGTTCCGTTCGGTCTGGAGTTTTTTTTGTTATATTTTTTTTAATTAACCGCTTTTAAAGTCATGTTATTGACATATTAAAAACATTTTCGTATTTTTTTAAAGATTTTTTTTTATCCGACTGCCGATGTTTGTTTTCTCTTATGCAGTATTGTTTGTTTAACTTTATCTAACGTAAAATAATTCAATGATTTTATCAGTCTCTCTTATTTAGAACAATATAATAGTACCTAAATATTTAATCGAATAACATAACAATACACTTGATTTATAATTAAAACCTTTGTCTTGTATAATTAGATAAATCCATACTAATATTATAAATGCGAAAGTGTGTTTGTTTGTTTGTCTTGCCTTCACGCCCTAACTAAGCAACCAATCGACTTGATTTTCGGCATAGAGTTAGTTGAAAGGATGGAGAATTGGAGAGTGATAAAGGCTACTTTATACCGCGGGAAAATACCTTATTCCCACGGGAAAAACTACTAACGCGGGCGGAGCCGCGGGGCGGAAAGCTAGTCTTTAATAAAATAAACCGTCGACCTATTCACACAAAAATTATATTTGCACACAAAGAGAAAATAGTTCCTTGCGTTTATTGACTCTTTCTGCACTATTCAAACATGCAACCCTACTCCAAACCACCCACATATCAAGTTGCGCCTCCTAACATCTGCCTGCATTTTCTTTCTTTTTCTAGTGCGAGACAACCCTATTTCTACGCAATGTTTGGACGAAATAATCACATTAGTTGTGCAAATAGTGTTGTGAGCGCAAACATTTGCGAAAATAGACGAATGTTTGGTGGTGGAATGGTTTTGATTATTCTGATATACCTACTAAAACCTAGTAATATAAATTTCTGAGAAAAGTGACTACCTATAGCAAGGACACTCAAGACCATTAACTGCTACCATGTATAAATAATTACTTAATAAATTCAGACTAATAGTTGGATTTAGGAGTGCCTTCAAGTACTGCCAAGTCTCTTTAGTCTGATACATATTCGATTCGATTTCTAAGAGGGGTTTGAATAATTAATATGATAACCCGTTTCAAATTCAGGTGTATTTGGTATGTGTAATAATTTAAATATCCTTATCAAATTTTAAAACAGAAATCACTACAACCCAAGTAGCCAGTAAAAAAGCAATGTGCAGCAAAAATAGGCATTACGTATCACAGTACATAACCGTTTTGACGATTCACTTATTTTTTAACTTGTACGACATATCGCTTCACTACATAGTATAAACAAAGTCGCTTTCTCTGTCCCTATATTCCTATGTATGCTTAAATCTTTAAAACTACGCAACAGATTTTATTGCAGTTTATTTCAATAGATAGAGTGATTCAAGAGGAAGGTTTAATGTATAAAACATGCATAATATACTTAGAGATAACCCACAATATCAATTTTCCTGTGCGAAGCCGGGGCAGATCGCTAAATTAAAATTATAATTAGATTTACACGATTAAGACTACTTAGAAAACATAGTGAATACAAGTATTGTATGACCTTGTCTTTATTTTAAGATTACAACGTAGATGTTTAATAAAGTAAATAGGCTCGCTGCGTGAGCCACTTTATGTATGCTTTTAAGTTTATGTTTTCCATAACTTTGTTACAGCATAACTAAGTCAAAAGAATACCATGTTATTCGATTCTCTGATACAATAAACCTAGCTAAACTTTTAACTAACATTGGTATAGTGAAAAATGTCGTGTTTCTCACAGTGGATTGAATAAGTATTACCCTCCGTCTCAGAAGAGTAATGAAGAATTTGATGGTAGGAAATCCCGAATAGTTTAAAAACATTCCGTCGTCATTCTTAAATTTTAAGAGTTTATTCTTCATTAGTGTGAGACGACAGCCAACCTTGGTTTGGGCAAAACTTAGCAACTTCATTAAAATTTGACGTCGAAAAGTAATTTGTGTAGTTTTATCATACTAATATTATTATAAAGAGAAAAGATTTGTATTTTTGTGTGTATGTTTGTAATGAATAAACTCAAAAGCTACAGTCCCGATTTCAAAAAATCTTTCACCGTTAGAAAGCTACGTTCACCCTGAATAATATAGACTACCTTTTACCGCTGGAAAATGCATCATTCTCACGGGAAAAACTGTTACCGCGGGTGGGCCGCGGCGGAAAGCTAGTTTTAAATAAAACATTTTGATTCAGATTTTTTTAAATTTTGATTTAGAAATAGGTATTCTAACTCCTGTATAATTTGTTATGAAAGTAGCCTTAAAGAGTCTTAAATCTAAGTAGATTTTAACCCTACACCAGTTACACGTTGTTGGCAAAGTAAACCAAAGCAACTAACACGTAAAGTCATCTAGTTTTACTACTAGTCCCAGCGCTGCTACATCTGGACAGTAGTAAATTTGGCCCCTCGTAAGCGACTTTGAGATAGGCAGAAACTTGGAGCGTGTAAAGTAATTTTATGGACTTTGTAAGATAGACGCTTTTGCAATCAAGTAAAGCTACTGAGATGAAAATTGCGTGAGTCGATTGAGTGGAAATCAAGACAGGTTACATGATTAGGATTACTATCTAGTTAAGTTAA
>CAOKYR010000341.1:74394-139888 GCA_948473455.1 Teleiodes luculella | reverse complement strand
TGAGAAATGTACTCGCCATTGATGTTGATGCCATGTCCTTTCCAGTCCAGAAGCTTAAAGACAATTCCAGTGCAGCGGTAAACATTTTCAGAGAAATAACGTCTTTTTGTCTTACATAGCGCTGCAGCTGGATTGCTCTGGAGTTCTGAACCTGGAGTCATAGAATGGCATTATCGTACAAACACTTCAACACCTCGATATACCAGTAGTCAATTTGGCACCTCTGAAGAGACTGCAGCACTGCCTAAGTCTCAATTGAATCGAAGACTTTCTCATACGAACACTAAGCATAGTGGCTGGTTATACTCCTCAGTCTTCTGTATAACCTGCCGTAGCGAGTGGATGTGGTCTGTGGTACTATAAAGCCCTTTTGAAAACCAGCTTGTTCGGGAGGCTGGAAGTCGTCGAACCTGCGCACGAGACGATTCGTGACGACTCTCGAAAATAATTTATAGATATGGCTCAGAATCGAGATCGTTCTGTAGTTCTTTAAAAGGGTTTTTTCACCCTTTTTAAAGTAGAGGACCACCACGCTTCTAAGCCACGCCTGCGGCGTTGTTCCTTCGGGGATTACGGAATTAAACAGTTTCTGAATGGCTTTCAAGACTGGAGTACCACCTGCCTTCAGAAGCTTAGCAGTTATTCCGTCATCACCCGGTGCCTTATTGTTCTTTAACTGTTTGAGAGCCATCCTAATCTCGTACAGGCTGACGTCCGGGATGTCTTCGGTGTAGTGTCTGGTTAGCCTAGCTCTTGGGTCAGTTGCAGCTTGGCTGACAGGTGTCCGTATTGTCGTATACAGCTGTCCATAGAACCCCTCGATTTACTCCAGTAGCTCAGGCTTAGATGACACGCAAAGTCTTCAGCTTCACCATTTGGCTTTGCCCCATAGAAAGATCTCTTGCGAACACTTTAGAGCCTTTGTTACGCTCAATAGCTTCCTTACCCCCTGGCCACAGCTTCACGCGGCGGCGGCGGCGACCTGCGGCGCGAAACTTGCCAGAACATTAGTATTGTAACATTTTACTTTATTTTTGAGCACTTTGCATTACACGACTCAAAACATTACTTTTACGTATTCTTAATCTTATTTGTGCTACATTACAGTGTTGATGTCGTTTTCTAAGTAAAATAAGATAAACGTTACGTTTTGCATAAAAAAATAACTTTTTAGCAAAAGTTGAGTAATTTCATGCCTTTAAATCAATTCCTTAATTTCGGTAGTACCTACATTTTCTAGCAGGATTTTAGAAATGAAAAAAAAAGTTCTCTAATTAATTTTTACTATGGGTTACTGGCAACATTCTGCTGGTCGCAGGCCAGGCCCTTAATACGATCCATATTAAATTGGCGAATATCACGACTCAGAGACTTTGAGATCTGTCTATTGAGCCGCCGGTAGCAGGAAGCATCATCTGCGGACTGCAAAACGATTTTCTGTTTTTCTTCCATGAACCTGAGCGTGGATCCGAAATCTTTTTGGTTCGGTTTGAGCGGCGGGTCTTAAAGAACTTGGACCCCGCTCTCCTAGATAATATCCATATGCAACCCCATCAGATATAGTAAAATAAGTTCGTTCCATTTGTTATGAATGTAAATTCTATTCGACGTCGAAAAGTGATTGTAAAATCTTACTTCGAATAAAACATTTCATTTCATTTCATTTCATTTCATTTCAACAAGTGGAACAAGTTGGTCTGAAGATGAACATGCAGAAGACAAAAGTCATGTCGAACGCCCATGTAGTACCCACTCCAATAAAAGTTGGGGACTCCGCTCTCGAAGTTGTGGACCATTACGTCTACCTGGGACAAACAGTCCAGCTAGGTAGATCTAACTTCGAAGTAGGTCAATCGTTGAATCTAACTTGAATGGGCAGCATTCGCGAAGCTGCGCAATATCTTTTCGTCCCAAATACCGCAGTGTCTTAAGTCTAAAGTCTTTGACCAATGTGTGTTGCCAGTGATGACTTACGGATCTGAGACGTGGTCGCTAACGATGGGCCTCATAAGAAGGCTTAAAGTCATCCAAAGAGCGATGGAGAAGGCTATGCTTGGAGTTTCCTTGCGTGATCGAATCAGGAATGATGAGATCCGCAGGCGAACCAGAGTCACCGACATAGCCGGAAGAATCGCTAAACTTAAGTGGCAATGAGCTGGGCACATTGCGCGTAGAACCGACGGCCGTTGGGGCAAAAAGGTTCTTGAATGGCGACCGCGCGCCGAAAGACGTAGTGTGGGCAGGCCCCCACGAGGTGGACCGACGATCTGGTGAGGGTCGCGGAAAGCCGCTGGATGCGGGCAGCGCAGGACCGATCATTGTGGAGATCCTTGGGGGAGGCCTTTGTCCAGCAGTGGACGTTTTTCGGCTGAGATGATGATGATGATGATGAGGTGGATGAATGGTATGAGGGTCTATAAACATGTCATATTAATAATGTGGCGCCTCAGGGTACCAGGGCGAAACCTGTTGTACTGAAGCCCTCTTACCCCTACAATGGACTTCGGGGGGAAACTACGCCGTAGTAAATCCCGAATCATAAATACTAAAAAGTTAAAAGTATAGATTGTTTTTTTATTAGATTTTATTACTTGTTCATAAAAGGAACTAAACGGTGAAAATAAATTCTGACAAAAAAACGAGTATACTATTTTATACCTAGATACATTATGACCAAATTTATTTTTTAATAAAGGCGTGTTGACGGCAAGAGAAGTAATAAAGGTGTAACGTGCTTTTTTTTTTTATTAGCCTTTTACAAACTTCAAGATATATCCAAGATAAAACTAACAAAGAAACATAAACATTAACAAAAAAAAACTTTTTACTACTTTAATTCTTAGTATTATTTTCTTCAATTAAATTAAGTATCAGTTTTTTTAATCAAGTAGGTATTTTTAGTCTAAAAAAATAATAATATACCTTGTACTAACTTATGCGATTTCTTCAGAAACATATTGAGGATACTTAAGCGCTCCTAGACGTTGGGACTTATAGTTTGCGATGTTGCCGTTCCGCAGCATCGGCGTAATTTTCGCGGCATTTGTTGATCTCCCAACGTTTATATTGATCAACAAAGTCGCACAAAGTGTAAAATAAATGGCGGTTACAAAATCAACAATTGCCGTGTGAGTTGGTGACGAGCTAGAGTGTTTGCGGCGTAGTTAAGCACTGGGTCGTAGTGAGGGGAATTCTTATATTCGAAGTATATTACGGTATTATCAAAATTATCTAAGCTACAAGCCTCTAAAGGTGGATCAACATTTAATGCATATTTCAGCCTGATCAATTTTTGCCGTAAAGCGGACAATATATATATATATTAATATATATATCAATACATACTATTAATCCTAAAAATCCAACTTTTCGCTTAGTATCTACCACCAGTTTCCCATTAGCCAATTTCAGGTGTAGTAAATAGTCTTTGGCATAATTCAAGACATTAACGATTGAGCAATAATTATTTTTATTCAAAGGTTCTTTTAAATTTTTTTGGCTGGTATTCCTACTGTTAAGAATGTCAAATAAGTCATTAATTACTTTCAGAAAATGTACAGTTCCTGAAACATCGTGAAAGTCTGGAAGTTGCAAGTCATTATCGCAAAAACTTAAAGCATCACCGACACTACTACTAAAAAGCTGTGTTGCAAATTTAACCATCATAATATTATTTTGAAAATGTATATGGTAAGGGCTCAATTTGTTGCCTAAATGGAAATATTCCTGAATCTGGAGATTGTTTAATTTCTCCAAAAAACTCCAATTAATCATTTTGCCGTCTTTGTCGATAAATGTACCATTGGAATGAAAAGCATTCCTATCTAACTTTACCATATGCGGAGGATCCAAGAAAATAAAAACAGGCTCAGAAGTAACTGGATGTGGAAAAGTTACTTTAATATCTTCTTTTTCAATATGACAGCCAAGTATTTTCATAGCCGATATATTAGCTGGACATCCGTCTGATGTTACAGACACGACTTTAATGCCAGATTCGTGACATTTTGTTAAACATTATTGACAAGATTGGCTCTCTGTTCACCTTTTACACCATCTACCAAAAAATATGCTACTGGTACCTTGAATGCTGCGTTGATAGCAACGATCAAAATGACTAGCACATCCTTAGCTTGTGCTAAATAACAATCATCGGGTATTTCAGTGCCAAAATCTACGTATCCGTGAAATTTTCTCCCATCCCACTCTACCCGCCTTCTTATGGCCATTTCGTCAAACATGAGGCTACAAACAAGTGGATAATTTGTGTTTTTAGCCATAAGTCCCAGTGCATCAAAGGCTTCCTTAGTAAATCCAGGATTCCCTTCAATACACTGGTACCACTTGCTAAGCGTGGAGGGGTGTGGTAAGCAAGTATCGTACACTCTGCGTACATATGAATAAGCTTTTGGCGAATAATAATTTAATGTTAAAGCGAACCTCCTTAATGCTGGAGAATATTTAGTTTTGATCAATTTGCCATTTTTTGTTGTCTGTAATTGACGCTTTAACAATTCATTAGACTCAACGCTAATATTTCCTAAAACAGTGCCTTCTGCTTCTGTTCGCAAATTATTTTTGTGTAAATTTTCGATATTTTTTTCTAAATTTAAGATTTTTAATTTTTTTCTACGAACGGATTCATTTAGACGTTTTATTTTTTTTCTTTGCTCTTCAATTTTGTATTTTAATCTGGTTTCTGTCAATATAGAGCTACCTTCGGAAGCATGCGTTGTTGAGTTATGAGGGGAAAACACTTGTTCATCCATCTGTAAGAATGAAAATACCATATTATTTGGACACTGCACAGAAAAACATCAATTATAAACGTACATACAGCTGTTTTCCAGATGGGATAGCTGGTAGAGATTATGGATTTCTGAGGATGGATAAAACTACTTTTACATTTACCTTGTGATATAGGTTTTCGGTTGGAATGGCATCTTTATGAAGTCTTTTTCTGCCGGCTTCAGTTAATTCGTAATTACTGTTATTAAAATGAGCTGAGCAGACTCTGCTATATTTGGTTGGAATCCAATCTTTGTCTCTCCCGCATGTTGGCACCCATTTACGTTTTTGCGCCAGATCTTTTGGAAAACTGCGATAAATAAATGAAATAAAAAAGTAATTAGCTGATGACTCGATTTTATATTATTTTTTATCGACTACTTCACATCACTAAAAATCAACAACAATTTTCTCCTAAAAACTTGACCACGAAAAATGTAAAAACCAAGCGGTTTACTACTCACCAGAAAAATGTGATACCAGCAAGCTTTGTAGTTTTGCTTGCGGCATGGTTTCGGCACAATTTCACCGCACAATTCACCATTTCGTGTTATTTATTTTATTCTGATATTTTATGACAGTGATGTTGTCCATGTACGAGTATTTGAAAGAAAAGTGTGAATGTGTGTGTGAGTTGCAAAATTGTATCATAGCCGGCACCCATAGTACGTTTTGATTACTACTCCATTTGGGCGCGTAAAATTTTTTCTTCCTTCATGCTGTTGTCAGAATATGTTTTTTACATTTTAGGCTCCGCTGCCATCGCGACCGTGGAACGACGTTTACGAAGCGACTGAACATGGTCCGAAGTGCCCTCAATATGACATGATATCTAGGACTATAAAGGATGGAGATGAAAACTGCTTGTTCCTAAACGTTTACACTAGATCTCTTGAACCTAATGCTAAAATACCTGTTATGGTTTTTATACACGGGGGAGCTTTCATGAGCGGTTCCGGAAACGTGGATGAAGGCTTAGGACCCGAATTCTTGCTCCAACACGATGTCATTCTTGTCACAATTAACTACAGATTGGAAGTGCTCGGTTTCTTATGCTTAGATACTCCAGAGGTACCTGGAAACGCTGGTATGAAAGATCAAGTAGAAGCTCTCAAATGGGTCAGAAATAATATTGTTCAATTTGGTGGAGATCCCAATAACGTAACCATTTTTGGAGAAAGCGCCGGATCTTGTTCTGTTTCTTACCACATGCAATCCCCTATGTCTAAAGGACTATACAATAAAGCAATTCTTCAAAGTGGAGTCAGTATTCATGACTGGGCGCAAGGAAAGGATGGTAAAGAACGTGCGTTTAAAGCAGCTAAATTCCTTGGTTGTGATACAACAAATACTGCTGAGCTACTCGAATTTTTAAGAAGTGTACCAGTATCGAAATTGCCTAGGCTTACAGCTAAAAGTATGACAGATGACGAGAAATATAGACATTTACCTATACATTTCACTCCCGTAGTTGAAAAGCAATTTGATAATGTTGAGGCATTTATAACCGAAGAAGCTATTGACAGCCTTATAGCAAACAAACTCAATAAAGTTCCGGTGATTATTGGATATACTTCAATTGAAGGGTTGGCTACTCTACTTGTTCAAAAAGATCTGCAGTTTCTTAATAAAAATCCTGGATATTTTTTGCCAAGAGAGCTTGCGAAAAGACTAACACAGGAAAAGGCACATGAATTTGGTGAAATAGTAAAGAAGTTTTATACCGGTGAAGAAGGATTTACCGAAGATAATGTTCAACCTCGTTGTGATATGTTATCGGATGTTAATTTTATTCACAATATACATCGATTTGCAAACTTCTACTCAAAAAATTCTCCCACTTATATGTATAAATTTAGCTGTGACACGGCACTTAACGTTGTGAAGAGAGTATCGGGTTTTCCTGATTACAAAGGAGCATGTCATGCGGATGATCTTTTCTACTTATTCTACAGTCATATCAACAGCCACGCTTATGAAGAAGATCCTAAATTGAAAGATGTGGTTTATAGAGTGACTAAATTGTGGACAGATTTTGCGAAGACCGGGTACGTATTACTTTATGCTTACCACCTTTTTTATGTGAAACTGTTTTATTACTAGTCGTAATATTTCACATTCAGTACCGGAATATTATGTTATCTGTCGGTTGAAGGTCGTGGTAAGCCAGTGAATTAATGCAAGCAGCGTAAGAGTCGCTCGTATGGGAAATATTTTGTTAAGATCTTTGTCCAGTAAGGGATTGCTGAGGATAATTGAAATAATGACGCTGATGCAGTTACAGAAAAGTGTTGAGTAGAATAGTAGATGAACTTAGTTAGTGTAATTGATAAAATTGTGTAATTGGCTTTTGTATCTTTATTTGTGTAGGTAACTAATTTAGATCTTTGTTTATATCTTTCTTCCAGCAACCCAACTCCGGACGGGTCTCTCGGCGTGACGTGGCTCCCGTACTCTCCCTCGAACCAGCTGTACCTGGATATTGGCCTGGAGTTGAACCTTGTACAAAACGCTGAGAAAGAGCGCGTCCACTTCTGGAACAAACTGTACCGTGAAGTGGGCCTGCCTTGCGAAGTGAAGAGCAATCTGTGAAACCTACTTCGTAGGTAAGTTGTATATTTGTACACTTATTTTTTAAAACCTGACCCCATGGCATAGACTATAGACGCTAGTTTTGTAAATTTATTATATTATGTGTACAATATTGATTTGATAACTTTTGAAAGCTAAAAGGACGGGTTATTAATATAGCAGTATATTATGTATGTTTATTTTCCTAAATACCTACCTCACTTCATTACATTATTGACACGAACAAACTGAATATGATCAAATTGTTAAATTTTATTTGTTTTTTACAAGAGGCCCGACCGGTTTTCTGGAACTGATCAACCAATTATGGCTTAGCGTTCTTTATAATTTTCCTGAATGTTCTTTATACACTGTTGTTCCCTATAAAACAGCAAATAAAAGCATTTACAACGTACTCAATTGATTTTTATGTATCTATTCTATATTTACATAATATTATGGTTGTATTAATGAATCGAACGCCTTATGCTATTTTAATTTGTACTAGGTGGTGTAAGAAAAAACTATAGGTACTTAAGTAAATTTAATTATTTATATTTACTGTTTGACGAAGTTAAATTATTTTTATTTTAAACGTTGTATGATTTATATTATAGTACTACCACTACCGCTGTGCACTCCCTTAGGTATGCGCGCGGCGAGAGGGGGGGGGACGCGCTCTGTCAGCCCGCCGTCAACGCTCGTGGCGGCAGGTAGTGTCATTTGTTTCTGTCCGTCATGTCCATACTCATGCACTTTTTTCCCCGGCTCCCACCTCATACCTCATACCTAAGGGAGTGCACAGCGGTAGTGGTAGTACTATAGAACTAGAACAGAGCGTATTGAAATATGCATATTATTTACTCCATTAGTAGATATTAAAAAAATATCAAAATTGTACCCACTCACTCGTTGATATTATCTATTTATTAATAAAATGGTGTATTTAAATTACAAATAAAAATTTAAATATTACTAAAATTTGATTGCTTTTGTACTTTTTTGCTTGTGAATGAAAAAATAATATTCCAGTTACGAATATTACCTCTGTGATCCTTTCTCAAATTCTAATTTGTAATCGTAAGTAAAGCCCGACCAAAGAAATAAGAAGCCTCGCCATATTGTGGAAATTCAATAGAACTAATTTTATAAGGGAAATGTTTGCCATAGTCGTAAAAACATACACGTGGCGCCCCCAGAGCAGGCTTCTTATTTCTTTGGTCAGGCTTTACGAGTCAATTCAAAGTTACAAACTATAGGCTAGATTATTATTTTTAAACTATTATTTTCGTGGTTAGCAGATTTCCTATATACTTAATGTACTTTATTTTGTTTTAGATTGTATTCAGTGTATTATAATTTACTAGCTTTCCGCCGCGGCTCCGCCCGCGTTAATAGTTTTTCCCGTGGGAATGAGGAATTTTCCCGGGGTAAAAGTTAGCCTATGTTCTTCCGCAAGGTCTATTCTATCTTTGTGCCAAGTTTCACCAAAATCGGTTCAGTAGTTTCGGAGCATTTTCAATTATTAGGAATATTTTACGTATTTTTTTTACACCTTGGGTTACATTATTGAAGTTTTAGTAAGGAACCCTAATTTTTTTGAAAATAAAATATAGCCTATGTTACTCAGGGTGAATGTAGCTTTCCAACAGTGAAAGAATTTTTTAAATCGGTTCAGTAGTTTCGGAGCCTATTCGATGCAAACAAACAAACAAACAAACAAAAAAACAAACAAACAATCAAACCTTTCCTCTTTATAATATTAGTATAGATTTAGATTTTATTGTAAGCGGTGGTGTTTTTTAAACTATCTGTGATCCCATGTATACCTAAAGTACATGCATTATTACATTTAATGTTATTTATTAGATATAAGCATAATTATTTTATTAAACACTTATATTTTTATATACATTGTATTTTTTTGTATATACATCTATATTTTTTAAGGAAATGGGTCAAATACGAGTATGGTGGTAGGTTTACGTAAATTTAGTCACCGCTTATGATGGTTTCGTGCTTTCAGAAAAAATAAATCACACGGCTATCCATAATTAATGTAGAAAGAAATTATAAAAATAAAATTGAATGAAATTATAAATCTCATAATGGTTTTAAAGTATAATCAGTATTAGGTAGCTACGTATCCAGTATTGAATTATTTTTCTGCTTTTAAATTCGTTGAGGTACCTACTTAATACTAAAATGACTGTCACTACTGTCGAAAATGTCTACTTTACCAAAATACCAAAATGTCTACATTAACTTATCGTGATCCAAAATATGAAATTACAAATATTAAGAGGTTCTTGAATTAATGTGGTAAAACAAATTAACAGTCCAATTAAAGCCCGACCAAAGAAATAAGAAACCTCGCCATATTGCGGAATTCCAATGGAACTAATTTTATAAGGGAAATTGTTGCCATAGCCCTAAAAATATACATGTGGCGTCCCCAGAGCAGGTTTATTATTTCTTTGGTCAGGCTATATTCTTCTTCTTCTTTGCGAGTCGATGACAAACCCTAAATATTTGCGGCCCAGAATTTAGCCACTTCAACAGCGTTGTTGAACTTTGCTTTATTGTCTTTATCGTATGACAAGGACAACTGGTTCAATGTGCAGTGTGCAGCCTGCTTAATTCACAAGAGTCTTAAAAATATAGGTAGGTACTTGAATCAGTAGATACTTAGCTTACGTGTACTTATTATAAAACTTATATTAAATGCCTGTGGGACTATTAAAATATTTTTTCAGTATCTTGAGAAGTGTGTTTATTGAAAGAATGTTGTTTAATTTTATCTACACAATAATGACGTTCTTTGGCATAAGATCTAAATACTTTGAGGTATATTAATATGAAACGATTACATGATTGCTCTTTCAGAGCCCTAAAACAAGTTGATAAGTAAAATTAAATTGTATTTATAATCAGGCGTTTGCCTTAGCAATGCATGACAGGCCAGCGTCGCAGTAGATCTTGTCCCAAAACTCCACTCTTTCTTTCTCACTGTCTTGCCCAACTGTGAACTTGTCGTTTATGTCCATAAAAGTCCTGTTCGATCTCGTATAAGGTGTCCATGATATTTCGGTGAATTTAGTTGGATTGCTGAAATAAAAAAAAAAACATCTTAAACAAATGATTCTCAGAAATTTTCATCATTAATTCACCGAGTAAATAGTTTATTCACCACAACACTAAATCTCAAAGAGATACCTAAGATGTTATTCTGTACAATACAATGACAAAATCAGGAAAATGAAACTGAGTTTCATTATCACAAATGCATTACTCATTGCTATTCGGAAAAACCCCACTTAAACACCTTTTCTACTAACTTCCAAGAAAAAACGTGTAATAGAATAGTGTTGTGGTATATTTCTACATACAACATTTAACAGAATATTTTAAAAACCCCACCACAATAAGATGACTCTCCGAGGAGTTGGCTATTCTGCAAACTCCTGGTTATCACCTCTACCACAGTATTAGGTCAAAGTTATTAATGTTCTCGCTATTTCATTGAAGTAACAAGATCCCTGTGTTTGAATCTAACAGATTCGTGAAAATTGATCATATCATTTCATTTCATCAATTAGAAAACAGCTAGTAATATTCAAATAAGACAGAACTCTTTAGATAAAGTCACATTGAAAAGAATCGGTCGGCATTCGTTCGGGAGCTACGAGGCTGCAGATGGATGGACGGACAGGCACAAACGTCAAAATAATGTCACTCGTCTGTTTTGAGGATTAAAGAGACGATCGAATATTCTTCTTCAATAATAATATTGTAGACACGAAAGCACTCATAATTCGTTAAAGACCGTCTATACAAATTTGTAAAAAGTAGGTACTTGCAGGAAATTTATTTACAACTCTGGCTTGCCATGTAAATGAGAAAAACTTGTTGAAAATAATAATTAAGTCAGTAAATATACATACCCTGATGTGGCGAATTCAGCCCACAGTTCCGTCACTCTGTTAATGATATCCTTCAATCTTGGGTTATTCATATAAAAGTCCTTATTAAACTTGCTTGAAAATAAGTAAAACAATTCGTCAGCATGAGCAGCTCCTTTCATATGACCATAGCCAATGTCCTTTTTAACCACATTCAGTTCTGTATCGAAGCTAAACTTGTAAAAATGTGTGGTACTTAATGTCGAATAAAAGTGCGCGAATCGATGTATGTTATAAACAAAATGTCTATCCGAAAGCATATCGGAAATGGGCTTAGCGTCATCTTTAGTGAACTCCCTGTTTCCCACATAGTAATTTCTTATACTCTCTCCAATTTCTTGTGTTTTTTGCTCCGTTACTTTCTGTGCGATTTCCCTTGGTACTAAATATTTAAGATTTTTATTCGTAAAATTTAATTTACCGAATGCATCGTTTAACATCAACAGAGCTTCATCTGAATTATACCCGATCATTAATGGAACTTTATTCAGTTTACCAGCTGTGAGAGATTGTATTGCCTCTTCGGTCATAAATGCTTCAACGTTCTCAAAATTCTTTTCGATGACTGGTGCGAAATGTATAGGAAGATCTCTAAGCTCTTCATCCTCCGTCATGGTTTTAAATGTGAGGTTCGTTAGTTTTTCAACAGGAACGCTTCTTAGGAATTCCAAAACTTCGGTTGTATCTCTACTATCATTGCCAAGGTATTTAGCAGCTCTAAAGGCTCTCTCTTTACCATTAGTACCTTGTGCCCAATCTTGTATACTAACACCACTTTGAGCGATAGCTTTATGAAATAGTCCCTTGGACATGGGCGATTGCAGGTGTTGTGTTACTGCGGAAGACCCGGAACTCTCACCAAAAATTGTAACGTTATCAGGATCGCCACCGAACTTGCGAATATTCTCTTTCACCCATTTCAGAGCAGCCGCTTGATCCTTCAAGCCTGCATTTCCAGGTACTTCAGGTGTATCCAAACTTAAAAATCCCAGAACTTCAAGGCGGTAGTTTATAGTGACAATAACGACTCTGTGTTGTAATAAAAACTCTGGGCCAAAAGATCCATCAGAATCTCCTGAGCTATCACTATCTCCATCTCCGAACATGTAAGAACCGCCATGAATGAACACCATGACAGGTAATTTGTGTTTTTGGTTCACCGAATTGGTGTATACATTGAGGAACAGACAGTTTTCGTTTCCTGGTATGTACTGTTCTATAAGCATATTATATTGCGGACATTTCGGACCATGTTTTGTTGCATCTCGAATGCCTTTCCACGGGAGAGGAGGTGCGGGCGCCTGGAATAAGAACAAATAGTTACATGAGTCAAATTAGAACTGTAGATTTAAAAGAGTAAAATGAGTAATGCATTTGTGATAATCATCAGAGCATATTAAAAATCTCAACAACTCCATTTTTATTCCTCCCGTAATACCTAAAGATATAGTTAATATAATAAAGAACCTGAAAAACAAAAAAAGTGTAGGTTACGATGGTATATGCACCGCTGTACTAAAATTCGTAGCAAATACTATTGCTGAACCACTTTGCTATATAATTAACCTCAGTATTTCCAAAGGCGTATATCCTGAACAACTCAAACCAGTAATTATCAAACCCTTACATAAAAAAAATGACAAAGAACAAGTTGAAAACTACAGACCAATAGCTTTAATATCCATATTATCTAGTCTTTGAAAAAGTGATTTATAACGCTATTTACTCTTTTCTTGAAAAATTTAACATACTGACACCAGAACAAAAAGGATTCCGCAAAAAAACTAATATAAACATGGCTATTTACGAATTTTTAAATCACTTAATTCCAAACATCGATAAAAAAGTACCCGTTTGTGCCATTTTTATGGATCTTACAAAAGCTTTCGATTATGTCCATCATGAAACACTTTTAAATAAATTGCATGCTTATGGAATTCGTGGAAATATACACAAACTAATACAGTCGTACCTGAGTAACAGAACGCAGTATACACAGATAACTAAAATCAATCCAGTAACTAAACTTGAAACTACATACACTTCAACAGGAAGAAAAGTGATTCATGGTGTTCCTCAAGGCAGCGTCCTGGGCCCGTTATTATTCCTACTGTACATTAATGATTTGCCAAAAAACGTACCTAACCCTATGATTTTATTTGCAGATGACAGCACAGTTTTAATAAAATGTAACAATATAAATACGTATGAAAATGAAATCAATATCTCTTTGAACAGAATTATTGAGTATCTAAATTGTAACAACCTTACAGCAAACTTAGATAAAACAAAAGCTATGCAGTTTTTTATTCGAAAACCTAATACAGATGGTATTAATATCAAATACTCAAATAAAGTGATAGAAGAAGTAGGCCACACAAAGTTTCTGGGCTTAACAATTGATAAGCAGTTAACTTGGGAAGTACATACTGAAGATCTATGCAAAAAATTAAGCAAGTCTGCATATGCACTTTACGAACTATCTAAAATTGTTAACCAAGAAACCGTATTAACTGCGTTTCATGGCCTAGTTATGTCACAATTAAGATACGGAATACTCTTTTGGGGAAATTGTAGTGATAGGGAAACAGTCTTTAAGGCACAAAAACGTTGTATCCGTAGCATGTGTAATTTGAAATTAACAGATACTTGTAAGACTTATTTTAGAAAATTAAATATATTGACCCTTCCATGTCTATATATTTTTGAAATATCTGTTTATGTAAAGATGAATTCAGAACTATTTGTAAAAGTTTCGGAAAAGCATAGCTTAAATTTAAGACACAGAGACCGTTTTTGTCTTCGTACATCAAATACTACATTTATGCATAGCAGTGTCCTCTGTATGGCACCAAAAATATTTAATAATTTGCCAGATTGTATTAAACACTTAGAGTTAACGCAATTTAAAAAGAAATTGTATAATTTCCTAATTAACAAATGTTATTATAGCGTAAATGATTTTCTTTCAGACTAAAACAAACATATTTGTATGCTGTTTCTTCCAGCAGAGTTTGGAGGATCTTAATAATGTATCTTGAAGACCATTTCATGTACCCCAAATTCACAAATAAAAATATTTGATTTGATTTGATTTGATTTGCGGACACAGATTTCCGAGATCGACATGTCTTTTAGTAAATGGATAACTAAGAAACATCTATCTTTTAGTTTTGTCAATGTACAGTTACAGTAGGAGTACTAATGAAAACGTCGAACACACATTTTTTCCAAAAGACGGAGCGATAATGTCGTTTATTTAAAATTTATTCGTTTTTATTTGGTTAGGTACCTAACCATGAATAATACTGATATTACCTACAGTATGTGTGTGTGCAATTTGCTGTGTGCTGCTATCGACTTATCTGTCAGAAAGTTATCAGTTGTTAAAACTTTCAAACAATACTTACAAGTAAAAAAACTGTTGACTAATAATAGATAATTTATGAGTCTTTGTCTAAATCTAAGGATTCTTACCGCGAATCTTGCTGTCACATGAGCGTAAGGAATTCCTTTGAACGCGAAGTAGACTTTGCCATTATAGCGATGTACGACACCTCCCCTAATTTTTCCATCTTTTAAAGTCACTAGAGTCAGATCTTCACGTTCATGCTGTAAAGTTATGTATAAAAATGCATTAAATTATTTACATTGAAATAGTAATTATTCTTGAGTAATATCTAGGCAAGTTACTTCTCTAAAAGTAAATGCGGAATCTTTATAAGGATTACTCGGGTGTTTGTCCGTCCGTCTGTCAGCTTCATATAGTTTTGAAGATTAGATAGTTTTGCAGTTATTATAAAAAAAATAGGCGATAACTCTGAAAAGAACGCAATAAATAGAAATCGCAACTAACTTACCAACAACGTGCCATAACCGAAACTTACTAAAGAACACAAAACTAAAAACTTAAAATGGTTTCTTACACTCATTTTGTAAAGTCAGTCTGTCCTGAAGGAACTTCACACACTGATCCAAATGAGGAAAAACGTAGCTTTTTATAATAACGCTCACATAAGGAAACACTGATAGGCGTAGGTGCCTCACACTAATATTAAATATGCAATAGTTTAAAAGTTTGTCTGTTCCGCTGACACAACTGTTAAACGGATTTGGATGAATTTTGGTGGGTAGGTAGAATTAGATTCAGGAATATTAAAAAAACACGTCCCAAGGGGTAAAGTCGAATGAAACTCAAAAGTGACCGCACGCGGAAAGCCAGTACATTTTATTATACTTACTTTCTAAATAATAATATTTACATACACAGCCATCCTACGACGGGTTCGTCGAGAATTATAAAAAAAAAAGAAATGGAAAAAGCCACGGGGCGAAAGATAATAAAGCCTAAAATCCACTGGGCGAAAGATAGCACATTGAACGTACTTACCTCCATAAAAACAAAGACAACATACTTTATAATAATTATGTGGAACAAACAACTGTGTCACCATCATGATTGGTTAAACAAAGTTCACTGCTTTATGCGGTGAGTAATATTTTAAAGATTTACTATTTGTACTCGTTAAATAAACATCACTAAGCTGTTTATAAAATTCTTGTAGTGAACTAGTTTAAAAGGGGATTGTCCTAAAATCGGTAACATACAAAGAGTATTTCTTTCTCTATAGTCACATGCATTTCTGTATACACTTTAATAGTACAGGGAGGTACAGGGTACAAGCGGCAGCTTAGCTAAAATTGAAAGAATATTCTCAGTCAATAGATCTGATCAACTTTCCCATAGAAACTTGTCTCGGAAACGATAAAAATAATGATTTCTCCATCCATACAAAATAAACTGTTTTTAACCCCCGACGAAAAAGAGGGGTGTTATAAGTTTGACGTGTGTGTCTGTCTGTCTGTGGCATCGTAGCTCGTAAACGGATGCGCCGATTTTGATCTAGTTTTTTTTTGTTTACAAGGTGTCACAATCGAGAGTGTTCTTAGCTATGATCCAAGAAAACATCTTCAGCCATTTGAAGATTATCAGCTCTTTTTTAGTTGTCGAAAGGATTAAGTTACGGTTTTGTGTCGGGGGTTATTTTTTTTTAAATTTAGTGTTATTAGTATAGAAGTGACAATTTTTTATTGCTTCCCAGTTTCTTTGAGAAAGTGGCTCAAAACCGTTGACTGAGCTTATCCTTTCAGTATTTGCTGAGTCGTCACTTAAACCCTGTATCTTCTTACTAGCGACCCGCCCCGGCTCCGCACGGGAAAATGGTTATTGTGGGTTATCCTTCAGTATATTATGCATGTATTATACATATAAACCTTCCTCTTGAATCACTCTATCTATTAAAAAAAACCGCATCAAAATCCGTTGCGTAGTTTTAAAGATTTAAGCGTACAAAGGGACATAGGGACATAGGGACGGAGAAAGCGACTTTATTTTATACTATGTAGTGATATATAAAAATGGATTGCTGTTCGTTAGTCTGCTTAAAACTCGAGAACGGCTGAACCGATTTGGCTAATTTTGGTCTTGAAATATTAATGAAAGTCCAGGGAACGTTTAAAAGGTAAAAAAAAAGGAAAAAAAAAACAACGCGGGCGTATAGCCGCGGGCGGACAGCTAGTAAATTATAAAAGTAACTCTGTCTGTCTAATACGCATAAACGTCTAAAGAAAACAATTATGTAAAATAGTAATACCTATTAATTTGTAAAATAACTCGAGTACCTACATAATAATAAATTAATCATCGTGGCATTGGCATACAAACACATTTGATAGCAACGTTTGTTTACTCTTGTTTTCCTGTTCACATTAGTTATTAAAAGGAATTCATGCTGTATTTTTAGCTATACAAGGTACGCCCACATCACAGTATATTTTGTCCCAAAAGTCGACTCTATCTTGCTCTGTATTCTGCCCAACAGTGAACTCCTCATCTATATTCATAAAGGATTTGTTTGATGTAGAAAACGGTGGCCAGGATAGATTCTTGGAATCGTAGGAACTTGTTGGGTTCCTGAAATAAATTAAAAAAGTTTTTATACAATACAACTGCTCAGACATACCTACTTACTTTACTCATTACAATGAAGTACAGTATTTTTAATCTATTCTATTTTATGAAATATTCTACATCTAAAAATACTAACAAAAATTTCATATAATTATTACAAAATCTAGAAAAAATATATATCGTCATTCGGAAAAAGGTTTATCAAGGATATATTATTTGGAGAAAGTACAAAACAGAGAAAATGTATGTATACGATTAATATCAGCAGTACCTACTTAATTATTTGTGATTACATTATTTTACTTCTTTGTAGAAATTTCCACAGTATCGGTCATTGGTTTACCGTGTAACATATTTTTCTAAGAAATAAAATAAATAAACACTCATTCTTACCCAGTTTTAGCGAAGTCAGCCCATAACTTAGTCACTCGATGTACTAAGTCCGTTACAGTCGCATTGTTATATTTGTTGGAAAATAAATAATATACATCATCAGCATGAGCAGCTCCTTTAATATGACTGTAACCAGTTCCTTTTTTTGCTTCATTCAGGTTCGTGTCACAGCTAAATTTGTACAAAAACGTCTTAGCTAGTTTTGAATAATAATGAATAAATCGATGTATGCTATAAACATAATATCTGTCTGAGAACATATCAGTTATAGCTGTAGCGTCATCTTTGGTGAATTTATTATCTTTTACATAGAAATTCCGTATTTTATCTCCGAGCACTTTTGCTTCATGTTCTGTGACTTTCTCTGAAATTTCACGTGGTATTAAATACTGGAGCTTCGTATTCATAAAATCTAAGTTGTCAAAGGCTTCATTCAACGTATAGAGAGCTTCAACCGAATTGTAACCAATCATTAATGGCACTTTATGTAAGTTTCCTGCAGCAAGGGATGAAATTGCTTCTTCGGTCATAAATGCTTCAACATTATCAAATTTATTTTCTACAACTGGGGCGAAATGTATGATAGAAACGGGAAAGTCTCTGTTCTTTTCATCATCTGTCAGAGTATTAAATGTGATATTAGTTAATTTTTCTACTGAAACACTTCTTAGGAATTCCAAAACTTTGTTAGGGTCTTGTGTATCGTGTCCTAGAAACTTAGCAGCTCTTAAAGCTCTTTCTTTGCCATTTTTCCCTTGTGCCCAATCAACAATACTAACCCCGCTCTGGGCAATAGCTTTATGGAACAAGCCTTTCGACATTGGTGATTGTAAGTGCTGCGTTACTGAGGAAGAGCCGGCACTTTCGCCAAAAATAGTTACGTTGTCTGGATCGCCACCAAACTTGGCAATATTTTCCTTAACCCACTTTAAAGCGGCCACTTGGTCTTTCATACCAGCGTTTCCGGGCACTTCCGGAATATCTAAACTCAAGAATCCTAAAGCTTCTAGTCTGTAGTTTATAGTGACAACTACAACATCGTGTTCAAGCAAGAACTCTGGACCCAAATCTCCTTCAGATTCTCCTACCAAATCACCATCTCCATCTCCAAACATGTATGATCCACCATGTATGAAGACCATGACAGGAGTTTTAGACTCTGAATCTAATGTCTTTGTGTAAACATTTAGAAAAAGACAGTTCTCATCTCCTTCTATGAATTCTTGCTTAATCAAATTGTATTGAGGACATTTCGGACCGTGTTTTCTTGCATCGCGAATACCTTCCCAAGTTTTAAACGGTGTAGGCGCCTGAAATTTACCAACATTTCTAAAGCAATTATGATATTGCCGTTGTTTTTTTGCTTGAAAAACCTATTCGAAATGAAACGATGGAAAGTATCTTGAGGCGCGTAATAAAATGAAGGATAAAAATATATCAGAAAAACAACCTTAGCGTAGTGGCTAAAAGTTGCCTCTATGTGTACAAAAAGCGCCTGTTTATTAATTCATCTCAATAGTATTTATATAAATAGCATTTTAAATCTTACCGTAAACCTAGCAGGTACGTGGGCGTATGGGATACCTTTGAAGAAGAAATACTCTTTCCCATGGTAGGTCGGTGCTACACCACCTTTTATAGTCCCCTCTTTCACTGTTACTAGATGTTGATCCTGTACGACATATAAAATTACTAGATTTAGTACTTGCTTCGTGAGTGAATCTTAAAATATGAAAACAGGGATCGTAATGTTTTTTAAGTACCTACATTCTCCTCTCTATAGGAATTTAAGCGTGATAAAATAATTAAGTTTTTTTTTATCTTGGCTTATTTAGGAGGAATCTTATTGTTCAAATAAACGGGTAAATTTTACATATTTAATTATTCCAGCAGTTTCGATGAAATTCCGTATCTGGGATTTTCAAGCCCTACAAATATATAAATATAATATAATACTAGCGAAGCATTCTGTTATGTTTTTTGCATAAAACAATAACCCAATGATAAAACCTTAGAGTATAAATAGAAAAATTTTAAAACATTATTATTTACAAGACTCACCAACTGACTTTCACACAGATTTATCAAAACTGTCAAACACAACACATGCAAACTGATAAGTTTATATGTAGGGTAAGTTGTCATACAGTGGCTATAGCAGAAACAGTGGCGCAGGGGCAGTTTTCGAAGAAGTAAGAATGATATCTATCTGTGCTATTCACTTTCCAAGAGCGTTTGGTATGCAAACTTATCAAAACCAATCGGGTGGCGGCTATGTTGTATATTGTTTTTTATAGAGGAGTTTTAATTTTTTCGTAGGAAAAAGTTGAGATTTTTGGCAAGATTTTATTTGTTCCACCTCAGTTTCAGTCTTGTGAATGGATATATTTGTTTATTTCTCGCGTATTATGACTAATTACCAGTATATTTGTGCTTTATTCGTGGGCCAATACAGAATACTTTTTTTCTTAAGAAGATTTATATTCAAAATGGCCGTGGAGTGCACTCTGGCTCAAAACTTGTAAGTACACAGTGAATCATGGTTCACTGTGCACTTTATTATTTTTGTATAGGTACTATTTTCATACTTTTAATACAGCACTGGAAAAATCATCGTTTTGATTTATTAATAGTTGATTGTATAATTCTCAAAATCTGCCTGAATATAATAATATATAATGTTAGGTATCGAAGAACTAGTAAATAGGTTCCTTCACGTATTTTATACATTTTGTGAGTTTCTGAATTCTAGCTACTATGTTAAGTATTATTTTATTTAATAACGTCAATATTTTAAACTAACAATGGAGACAAAAATACCAATAAAACGTAGATTTTACCCATCGATTACCTATAAAATTATAATGTTCTGATTATAATTTCCTAGTTATTAAATTTTCATAAAACGATACTGCTAGATATCTCTTAAGTTATAAAAAATAATAAATACAAAAATTCTAACTTTAAAAACAGTCAATTGAAAATAAATTTTCGACAAAAAGTCAGTATATATTCTTAGTAACCACTCTGTACTACCCCGATCCATTGTAAATGCGGTACTGAGCCACTGTATCAACCCCTAGGTACACAATGGATCATTTCTAAGTTTTTAGAAAATGTCATTTATCTATTTTTCCATAAGTAATATGAGAAAAGTGACTTAGCAGCATGAAACTAGAATAACCAAGCCATATAGTTGTCAAATTGAAACTTCCACAATATGTTTTAAAGCAGAGTTACAGCCCTCGGAAAAAAAGTGAGCCACTGTATACCACCTGACCCTAGCCATCTCGCGTAAGTTGCACCTAATTTGTTAAAGCCATTCTCGGAGAAAACCGCAGCTTATATTACTTAACACCGATTTAGAATGTGATCGCGTATTTCTAAACTGGCCAAGGCCAGTATGCAAATACATTTATATTGTGTTCCAGTAAGTCGCTACTATGTAAGTAGCGACAGGCTCGAGAAGCTGTCAAACGCGACATAGTGACATTAGAGCCATAGCAGTTCTGTCAATATGTCGCGTTTGACAGCTTCTCGAGCCTGTCGCTACTTACATAGTAGGCCTACTGATGACAGAGCTATGCGCAAATAAATAGAGAACCGAACTGGCGCCGTCCACATAGCGGCCGTACGCACTCCCGCACGACTACGAGTCCTACTATGTATTGGATTTTTTTTCTTTAAAACATCGATAAAGTTGAACAAAATACCATTTAATAAATACATAGTTTAAAAAACTAAAAAACACGCTTCCTGTCCGCCATATTGGATTTAAGTTACGTGACTTTCTTTTTTCGTATTCCTGACAAAAAACCCTTTCATTTGATACCCATATCATGGGGGTGGATTTCAAACAGCCAGTTCGCCGTCTTAGGGAGGCCGCCATATTGGATTTGTAATGACGTTTCTTAACTAGTCATGTATTGTCATCAAAATTCAGAGCGTGTGCAAAATTTCATCCTAATCGAAGACCGGGAAGTGGGTCAAATTAAGATTCCAAGATTTTTTTCATACATAAAGTGGGGAGGCCGCCATATTGGATTTATAATGACGTTTCTTAACTAGTCATGTATTGTCATCAGAACTCAGGGCGTGTGCAAAATTTCATCCTAATCGAAGACCGGGAAGTGGGTCAAATTAAGATTCCAAGATTTTCTTACATACATAGTTACTTACAAGTGAAGCTAATATAAAGCGTGTAAAAAAACACTGGTTAAAGACATTATTATTGGAAATTCTTCATACCTTCACATGCATCTTTTTCGTTAGGTATACATTTAGTGGCCAGGTTAAGAGGTGTTAAAAACAATAATATATACGTCTAGAAATAGACAAAATTCTAATGTTCACATTAAAATAAAGATAATAAAATAAATAAAAAGATAATTCAAAAAATATATAAAACCGCCTTCAACGTCCTAAACTACACTAAAAAGTTACAAATAAAATATAAATCTAGCTGAAAGCATAGCAATTTAATATGGCTATTAATATTACTTATTTACATAAATTGTAACATCATATAAACATGTGTAGACATTGATATACACTTCACCTTGGAGTCGGTGCCAGTTGAGGCTAGCTATTTAATCGGAACCACATCTGATCTCAAAAGTTCAGATCGATGAATATAAAAAATTTAAAGAACGCGGTTAGAGTACTAGGTACTGAGCCCACTATAGATGACTACTAGCAGTAGAAGTCTTTTGGTCGAAATGATGGTGATTAGCTGGCACCGACTCCAAGATAAAGTGTATATCAATGTCTACACATGTTTATATGATGTTACAATTTATGTAAATAAGTAATATTAATAGCCATATTAAATTGCTATGCTTTCAGCTAGATTTATATTTTATTTGTAACTTTTTAGTGTAGTTTAGGACGTTGAAGGCGGTTTTATATATTTTTTGAATTATCTTTTTATTTTACCCTTTTTAGTGGAAATTTACCATGACAAGTTAGGTACTCACAAAACTTTAATTTGTTTTGTTTAGTACATAATTAAATGCAGATTTTCTCACTATGTTTCCTTGACAGTATTACGTTTGATTTTTAAATTCTAAATCATTGCTATACTTGATTGGACTTTAAACTAAGTTTTCCGAATGGCGAACAACTGACCAAACCACTACGATACCGACGACGCTCGCCCGTTTAGTCCACGGAAGAATTCTTAAGTTGTTATCTTCACTTGGGGTTTTCAAATCTTTAATCTATGACTAGTTTACAGAATATATGAACCAAAACCGCATATTCCTTGTTATTTCAATTATAACAAAAGCAACGCAATGAGTGTGCTGTTGTTTATTGAAGAGTTTTCGTTTTAATCATGAAGGAAGAAAACATTTTACGCGGGTATTAAGCAACACTTCTGATAGTATACTGCTTAGTTGACGGATCAGGGATCGCAGTTGTTGCTATTGACTACCCCGGTAATAAGGTATGAAGGATGCCGCCTTGTGGTTCCCGGCGACTTACCAAAAACAATTTCGCCTCGCTAGCGTAAGGGTTGTGGGTTGTGATAATAAACAACCTAACATCCATCCATCCGTCCACTGCGCGTTTGCTTGCTTGTTTATATTTAAATAAAATAGACGAATGTATAGTTCCCGGCGCGTAACCTACAACCACTGTGAACCCCATTTCAATTGCCAAGCAGTGATGGAAACAAACAGCCTGAAACAGTCCCGCTGCTGAACTAAGGTTTCTACAGGAGGCTTTTGGAAAAATCTTTACGGTTAGAAGGCAGGTTGTTGTTAGTTGTCCATTCTCACAGTAAGACACCCACTAGAAGAGTTTGGTTGATGCTTATTTAAGCGGCTATAAATAATAACGAATTAAATGAACAATTCAATACAAATATTATACACAATAAATAATACTAAAGTTAAAAAAAGCTAAATAACACACTTGATTTTATTATGTTACACTCTAACTTTTGTATCGAATGGTAGAAGCTTTCAGGTTTCCCACCAAATTATGAAAAAAAAAGAACTCTACATTACTGGCACGGTTTTGACTGTATTTTTATTTGTCTGTCCCCATGCCTCTAGGTAGTTCGCTGCTCTCTAGGAAATAAAAGATATACCTAATATATGTATGGAAAAGCAAAAAGACAAAATACTAAATGCCCAAAGAAGTAAGCAATTCCCAAGATTATTGCAAGTTGCAAGTTGATCACCATTGTATATAAGAAGTTCGATAAATAAGTCCAGTAGCCATGTGATAAAATGTACGAAAATAATCGATAAATATACGTTACGCTTCATACCACATCACATCACTATTTTCAAATTCAGTAACCATTAAGTTTCTTGTTTTTTACATGCCAAATAAAGACAAATAAATGTCATACTTTATTGATATTTTGTTTTTAGTTGGGCATGTCATAACATGAATGTCTCTATCTTTTTCTAACGTACTATCACGACGTTAGTACGTTAACTGGATCACGTCGTTGCGCTCGGAGAGCGCTATCCTACTCCTCAACAAATTAAAGATGGAATTTGATAAGGAGATTATTTATTTCTTCAGGACATGACATAAAGACCAGCTCGTAGCTGGAGCTACGGCCGTCTGCGTTGGCAGCCACTAAATTCAAATTCATTATCGCTTTTCATAATTAAATGGCTCAAACGCGGAAAGAGGCTGCCAGCACGAACGCGGTGAGCATGTAGGATGCATGCACACCACATCCCGCCCGGTACAGTTAAAAAAAAATTTGCAATACCATTGCAATATTTTTTAACAATACTTTGTTACAAAGTTTTGTCCTAAGCTAAGCTACCTGCCTAAGGACGGATAAAAACATTACAAAGTCACAGACATGTCAAAAGCTGACTGCTGCTACCAGCTAGTTGGTGTTGTATTTTTATCCAACTAAGTTGATCAAAAACCATCCAGAAAAAAGAATCAACACAGCCAAGCATGTCTGTCTACAGTTAATCCAAATAGACATTCAATAAAATTTCGAAAAAGTTTACTAAACCTATCTGTGTCGGATACTATGAATAAAATAATATTAACTAGTTATTAATAACACATCGTGCGGGACACGTCATCTTGGGGAATCACGTAGCTGTCCTTCTTCTTCCTTGAGCACTTGCTTCTTTTGCTAGCGAGGAAGGTGGGGCTCTTGTAGCACTCCACCATATCACGACGGCTGGATCACGTCGTTGCGCTCGGAGAGCGCTATCCTACTCCTCAACAAATTAAAGATGGAATTTGATAAGGAGATTATTTATTTCTTCAGGACATGACATAAAGACCAGCTCGTAGCTGGAGCTACGGCCGTCTGCGTTGGCAGCCACTAAATTCAAATTCATTATCGCTTTTCATAATTAAATGGCTCAAACGCGGAAAGAGGCTGCCAGCACGAACGCGGTGAGCATGTAGGATGCATGCACACCACAGTACCATATTCAAAGATGTGTGATAGAGACTGATAGAGTTAAAAAACAAACACCGTCTCCCGCTTCCCCCTACCCTCCCACCCCTCTGAGCGGCCGCATTGGTTTCGATACAAAATAGGCATGATACTCCATCTGGGCGCGTAAAATTATTTCTTCCTTCATGGTTTAGTCTTCTACTCCGCCATGAGATATAATCCAAATTTATATATGAAACCATTTTGAGTTCAACTTCTATCTATAAAACAAAAAAATATTGAAATCGATTGATAGGAAGCCGAGATATTGCCAAAACAATTTACCGATCGGGTATAACGGCATCGTCAATTGAGGAGTTATTTCCTCATATCTTCAAATTTAATCATCCGATCTTAGCGAAATTTTTATGGGACCACCCTGCAAGCAAATCTGAGCGATTAAAAAAAGAATTTTGAAAATCGGTTCACAATTGGCGGAGATATCTTATAACAAACACACAAAAAAAAAAAAAAAAAAAAAAAAAAAAAAAACATACGCGTCGAATTGAGAACCTCCTCCTTTTTTGAAGTCGGTTAATAAAAAAATAAAAAAGTTTTGTGCTTCAATACTGCTCTTCTTCATGTGCAATACATATTCTCTTGATTGTTGATAGTAAGTAATGAAGTGTATTAAAAGACTATACGTTTTCATATGGTTTATATTTTTACTATAGAAAATAATTTATATTTTGTTCTTATTAAAAAGATCTTAAAATCATAAAGTAGGTACATTTATTTACAAATAATATAAGAGAGCTGTACCTATACAAATATAAATCTATCTATACAAACCAAATAAAATATTAAATATAATTTGTGACTTAGACGTTATTCCCTAAACCCTACTCTACATTATTTCTATTGCACTAAGTTATTGGACATCATGAATGACACACATTTTGTACAAGTTAATATAAAAAATATTCTAAATATAAAATAATGTCACTATGCGGTGCGTCAAAATAGTTTATTCGACCGTTCTGACTATTTTTGCTTGGCAAATTCCTTGTGAAATAGTTTTTTTTTAAAACATGGCATTATTTATACTACTTACTGAACAAGGTGTAAATGTCGTTAGGTCGGTACTGGGTATTCCGACCATCATTATACATCTCCAAGGGAAACAATAAAAAATAATCTGAAGTCAAAGAACAGGCGCTCACTACAACATCATTTCTGTGGTAGAGCATGGAATTTTCTTATCTTTAGGTACATCCATGTTCTTAGGTAAAAATAGTTATTTAATAATATTGTATAGAAGTACGCCAGCCAAGACAGAAACCGTTACATAAGGCTTCGTTTTATTTTATACTGGTACATTTCCCCACAATGCCACGCCACGCTTATGTACAAAATTTTATTATTAAGACTATGATACGATTATGAGATAAGTTTAATCTGAATATAGTAGTTTTCACTGTATCAGTATTTTGTAAGTGGTAGTTCTTAATGATAAGGTAGGTTATCATACCTTGCTCTTTACAGTGTATGATGGTTTAAAAATCATAGTTTTAGTGTGTGTCAAAACGGGGTTAAAACTGTTTTATTTATTACATAGTATAGATACATTTCCCGGTAATCACTATACTACAGTAAATACCCCGTTCTCAATCATTCACTTACAAATTTGGTTTGTCAAATTACAGATTAGTCAATAACTAGAAATAGGACTAATCTAAAATTTTACCACGTATTAGCCAAATCATATGATGCTGTGATGAATTATTTATTTTTCAGTTATTTTGTTTCATTGTCATAGGCTTTCAAGTTGTGTACAATGGTTCTGCATAATGTCTAGTTGGCAAAGATATGTTGCTCTGCGAAGTAGGGGATATCTCTCTCGTAAGGAGCAGTGGTCTCCTCGCTTTCTTCTTTGCTGTAAACAGAGAAAAAAACACTTCATAAACGGTTACAATCAAAACGAAACGGTACTATTCACGTACATGTTCAGATGAAGGCGAGAGTGATAAAATTACTTCATGCAATTTGACTTAGATAACAATGTTTTATTAATACTTAGTGATTTTAAAAGCAAAATTCAAAGTTAGACTGTCTAAAAAACGAAAAACTATTCCATCTATAAATCTCCACAAATTACAATTTGATTTGATTGACATCATCCATCATCAGACCAAAAATTTACTTCTAAAATGATCAGCACAAATAATATTTGCCAACAAATTATCAATCTATTTACCTCTAGAATGCATACAGCATAACACCAGTGCAGCAATTAGTGCAGCAAAGGGTAAAATCCCTGCTACGGCTAACAGAGTCTGCTGAGAGACCGTGTGTTTCTGCCGGGACACTCCACAGTTAGTAATATTGTAGACGTTATACGTTTCTAGAATGTCCTGGAACTCTACCCCCATAGAACGAATCGTAGCCTTCATCGCCTTAGGGGTCAAAGCTTCTCCGGAATCCATCTTGCGGAATTGGAAGCACGGTCTGTAAAAAAAATTGTTTTCATGTCAAAATCTATTCGGCACTCTTCGTCCATTTCCCCGTTCGTCTACTTGGTCTCCATAAGTCCAAGTCCCAGTAATTTGTTCAGTTGTTTTCCAGTGTCGAACATGAATGAAACGCCTTAAATTAAGCAATGCAATGGTGCAGTCCAAAGTTTTCTGGTTGTAAGTACAATTTAAAACTCAGTCAAAATAAACGATAATCGGTTTTTTTTTTTGGCACCTGACTTTGAATGCAATAATACCAATACAAGTTTCTATCTTATCTAGATTATACATATACACATACAGTCACGTCGCTTCCCCGGAGGGGTAGGCAGAGACCACTTCCTTCCACTTGCTACGATCCAGACAAACTTTACACATTCATTAATCTCCTCATGCATGCTTGTCGGTTCAGAGTACTCCTTGACCCGACCTTTTGTCAGAACGTCCCCGATTTGATTTTGGAACGTTCGTCTTGGTCTTCTATATTATACGTATAGAGTATGAGTCGTCCCGTGATCATGATGCATGCAACTGAATCGAAATATCGGGCACTCACACAAAACAAATATCACGGTAAACATCCCGTTTTAAATCTTAATAGTTTGGAAACAACCGTGAAAGTTTTTAAAAGTATGTACGTGTAGATTTTATTTCAAGTGTATATTTTTTCAGATAGCAATTACGAACCCAGGATTAGCCATAAATGCGCTGTTGACGGCGGAGTCGTGTAGCTGCATCCTGAGGCCTCGTGGCGCCAGCGCCGTTGCCATCCGATTCTTCAGCTCATTGATGCGCCCTCTGGTGGCCCCGGGCAGTACCAAGCGGAGCAAGTCTCTTTCCCTGACTACTATAATCTAAAGGTATGAAAATTTCGTCTTTATAAATCTTTACAGCTGTGGTAGTGCCATATTGGTAGGGGACAAAGGATTTACAATTCTTATAAAATATTAATTAGATAGATTTTATGTGGCCTGTACAGTATTTCCAAATAACAGGAACACTTCCATTTACTTGTATCACAGAAGTAATATAATAAGTGCGACTTACCTCTATTAAAACGTCGCTATACCTTTGAAGATCATCAGAATTGTTAGCTCTTACGACCAATCTAAAAATATTATTAAAATGTAATAAAAAATAATAATTTTGGAATGGAACTTTTACGGAATAGAACTTTTGTTCGATTGAAGTAATAATTATGTTGCTCTCTATCAGCTTATTAATATAAGTTAAGAGCAGGTATTTATAATAATGAGAAACAATAAAATAATTGTAAAAAGTAAGTTATCATTGACAGCTCATACATGTCCTCAACGAGGGTGAATAGGCCTTAGCCGACCACGCTGGCCCAGTACACGTACAGTACAAAAAGTAGGTACATTTATATAAAAACTAATATTTACATTATAGCTGTGAGGATTTAAAAAAATATTATTTAAAATATGTTTATGTAAAATAGGTTAAGTACATACCTAAATATGCCATCGGCGTAGTGTATTAAATTTTTCATGACTTTTAACTCTCCTGTTACATTGTTCAAGATTATCACGTCGCTAATATTATTCGAAGACTTAGATCTGATAGGTGACTCAAAACTCATGTTGACGATTTTATAATCTATTGGTAGAGCGTCAGGGTCTCTGTCTATAGCTTTGATCGTAGCAATATTTGTGTCTACAGGAATGTTGAGTCGAACTCCTATTGTCATATTTGCACTTTCGAATTCAGGTAGATGATCATCTATGTCTAAGAGTTTGATCAGAACTTGAATTTCTGACGGGTCCTGCAAGAAGAAACATACGTTATGATGATGTCGTGACTACACGTGAGCCATATCCTGGTCTTGTGTTAGTTTTGATGGCATCTTAATTTATTTTTTAAATCTTTTATGGATTAGTAATAATATTTATGGATTAGTTAATGAAGTAATTACTTTCTTTCACTTACCAATCTGTTATAAGACTTGGTCAGTCTTGGTGTAGTCCGATATTTAAAACATTTTACAGTAATGAGTATTTTGTCTATGGCTTCTCTATCAAGTCTTCCAGTTGCGACAATAAAAGCTTTGCTATCGTTTGTTCTTTCTAACTTGACTAGACCTAGGTCATTTCCGGCGGTAATAGAATAATCAATTGCAGCATTATCATCTATATCTTCGTCAATGGCTTTAAATGATCCAATTACTGTTTCAACTGGTACTTCTTCATTAACTTTCATCAATAATGGTGGATCATCCTGGAACAAAAAAAATAAAAGTTATGTGATGACAAAAATAGAATAGAATTTACTAACCTATCGTTCTTGCTAACCGGTGAAATGCTTTGGTATCACTTTACAAAATGTGTTTATAATCTAATCCCAATTTTATCCTAGTATTAAAATAACTAATTATTTTTGTATTCGAATTGACTAAAAAATAATTATCATACCGAATTCCTTGCAAAATGTGGCTTATGGTCATCGACATCTGTGACCATCACATTTGCTATTCTGGTACTTTGTTGAGGTGGTTGTCCTCTATCAGAAACAAGTAACACAAGTGTGTAAGAAGCTTTTCGTTCTCTGTCCAGTGACTGCCGCGTAGTTATGAGCCCTGAGTGAGGATCTGTAAATATTAAAACATATTAATTTAAATTTACGACATATTAAAATACCTAATATTATATAATTATTACTTAAAAAAAAAAAAAAAATATTACGCAATTTACCTATGATGAAATTTTTTGCATCAGGGCTGTTCTGCTGTATAGAGTAATATAATTGACCAGATGGTTGAGTAGGATCATCTGGATCGCTAGCTACAACCTGAAATACTGGTGAACCAATTGTTGCATTCTGAAAAAGAGAAGTATGTCCTTATATTAATATTTACACCATTAACAAAAATGCTGTTAAATGTTTATTGACTTCAAATGCCATGTGTGTACCTCGCTAACACTAATAACTTCTCCATCAGAAGGTCTGATAAATCGTGGAATACCATCATTTGCACTGACATCTCCAATATACAATGATAATGACGTATCACCAGTATGACCTCCGCCATCTGTAGCACCAATTATTAACCTATATGGCTCAGTACGACCCCTTCCTGTTAGATCTTTTCTAGTCGTTATCACTCCTGTAGCCGGGTCTATAGAAAACAAACCTAAAAATTATATTTAGTTTTAGCGTATGTGTGTTAAACGAAGTGTTTCCAATTTTTAGCGCTGAGTGATATCGTTTACCATTTGTTTCGCCTTCATCTACTAGATCGTACTTTACTTCACCACCAAGCCCTTCATCAGGATCTGTTGCAGTAACTTTAGTGACATAAATTCCCACTGGAACATTTTCGGGTACTACAGCTGAAAGTAAATAATAATAGCATAAGTAAAATGAAGACTACATCTTATGTCTTTTTAATTAGTAATATCCTACCAGTGTAAACTGGCTTTTCAAATATAGGTGAATTGTCATCAACATCAAGAATGTCAACTAATATTGTAGCTGTAGATTTGAGTCTCTCGGCCGCACTTTTCGGTGTATCAGAAGCTTCTATTTCCAATCGAAGAACAGATTGTTTTTCTCTGTCTAGAGTTTTGTTGGGTGCTACCTAAAAATAAAATACTTCATGAATATTTTTTTGGTTGTTTTTCTTAATATATATGATTTACAATCAAATATTTCTTTTACCTGAATAACACCGGTCATATTGTTTATGATAAAAATATCCGAATTATCACCTCTCAAAGTATATCGAATATCAGAATAACCTTTTTCTTTATCTTCTTCTGTTAAAACACCGTCGATATCAGTTGCTTTCAGGGTGAGTATTTGTTCCGGATATTTTAAAGATTCTAATATACTAACTTTGTACAACTGGAAATAAAAAAGTAATTTAGAGAATATAAAAAAATAAAGGAAGTTAAAATAATGCTTTCATTCTTACCTCTTTCTCAAATTCAGGTGGATTGTCATTAATATTTGTAACTTCAATGATAACTTTAGCCATACTGTTTTTACTCCCATCGTTGCTTGTTGCTTTGACGGTTATTGTCAAATTAGGATTTTGAAGATTCTCATAATCCAAGTGATTGGTTAGTACTACTTGACCGCTTAAGGGGTCTACCTGTAACAGACCTGTGTCGGAATTCACCACTTTAAAGTTTGACACTAAATGTCCAGATATTGGATCTTCGGCCATTAAAATTAAAATTGTACTTCCTATGGGTTGTTCCTCTTTGATTTTATGATATATTAAAGGATTAGAGCTTGTCCATCCAGCATTTGTGAATTGTGGATGGCTGTCCGCATAAGGTTGAATATAAACTGTGTGCTCCGTTACCGAATACTGTTCATCTTTGTTTAATTCAGCATTGACATCAACAACTTTAATCGTAAGTATTACAATAGATGCTTGACCATAATCTAAAGTTCCATTAACAAATATTTCTCCAGTGTCTTCGTCTATTCTAAATAGTTTTTTGTAATCATAGGCTGAATTAGTCTTTAGTTGAACTCCACCATTTGAGAAAGCTTTTATTGGTTCAATCAAACTGAATTTCAGTAGAGCGTTTACATCTGTATCGTAGGCAATAATTTTGCTTACTATATCACCAATGTTAGTTCTCTCAGAAATATACGTTGAGGTTTCTGTAGTATTGAATTTCGGAGGCTTATCATTCACGTCTTGTATAGTAACAAATACAGTGGTAGTGGCTGTTTCAGGTATAGGAACACCACTATCTACAGCAGATACTATTATTTCATACTTGTCTGTATTGACATCGCGATCTAAGTTTGCTTCACTTGATACTGATATAAGACCACTCCTGAAAGGACAAGTAATGTTATTTTGCATTTATTTCTCACAAGAAAACAACATAATATATTTTTAAGCAAACAAAACTTACTTTTCATTAATAACAAAGTTGTCTTTTGATCCTGCAACAATATGGTAGGTAAGAAGATCATCAAGCCCATCTGGATCGTTAGCTACAACCGTAGTAACATTTGTTCCTGGTTTAGCATCTTCTCTTATACTGGCTTTGTAATTCATTGGGTTTAGGTCAAAAGTGAAATCTTCATTGCTATCGGGATTCCGTTTAATGACGGTATACTTATAATGATGGTAGTTGCCTTTGAATGTGGGACGTTGGTTTCCAGGAACGCCTACTCTAATATAAACTCTGGTTTCGTTGTGAAGTGGTGGTATACCTTAAATTTATGTAAAATAAAATAATAATAGGCATAATTGTCTTAAAAAAGTTATAAAAAAAACGATCAAAATAGCATACCCATTGTACAAAAAATTGTAAAATAAAAGGGCAGTGTTTAAAGTGATGATGACTCACCGTAATCAGTGGCTCTAATAACTAATTCGTATTGTCCTCTCGGTGTATCCATAGTTTCTACTTTATCAAAAATAGTGATTTCTCCTGTGTTTTCATCAACAGCGAACACATTACCTTTGTTCGTAATACTGTTGTCAGACTCCAGCGTATATTTTATTTTTCCATCCCCTTGTGTTGGTCCATCGGCATCAGTCGCCTTTAAAATGTTGAATAAGTCGTAAAAAATGTTTCTTTGAACTTACTCTAATAAATGACTATATTGCATTATTTTACTCAAAGCAAAAACTGTGAAATGACAATCATAAAATTATGTTTATTACATAATAAGTAACGTGTCAAATCGTAGTAGGGTACCTTAATATTTATTAGCTTGAGTAAGTAGGTTTATATATGTTACGTCTATATGATGTAAAGTATTTTTCGGATTGATTTATACAATAAATGAATACTTACTCTAACTACAAGTTGTGGTTCAAAACTAGTTGCACCATCTCTTATTGTTCGACTATACTCCGGAACTTCAAATTTTGGTGCATTGTCATTAACATCAATAACATCTACATAAATACTTGTCGTAGAATCTCTACCCCCGCCATCTTTTGCAAATAAAGTTAAGCTATAGCTCTTTTGTTTTTCGTAATCTAGCTTTTGAGCTACGTATATGCCTCCTTTATTTTGATCTGTTTTGAATAGATTGGATCCAAATCCAGTTAAACTGTACTGTATTTCACCGAATATACCATAATCTTTATCTGTAGCCCATACGTCTCCAATTTTAGTACCAACTGTTGCATTTTCTAGAACATCGAACTTGTAACTCTGTTGTTCGAACACTGGTGCATTGTCATTCATATCTAACAATTTGATATTGATGTTCGCAATGGAAAGATCTTCACCCCCAGCAGAAGTTACTATATCGAAACTGAATGTCCTCATTTCATCGTCATCTACATCGTAATCAAGTCTTGAGGAATTTATGACCTTTATACTTATAGGTGTTTTTCCTTCTCCATGAGATGGACTTATAGAAAATACTCCTTCAGAGTTGAACACATTTTCTAACCTTAGATCGTATTTGCTGTTTTGTCCTATATCTAAGTCTTCTACATAAATAGATAGACCAGGTATAGGACTTCCGTTGTCAATATTTTCTGGTATTGAAATATCGAATGCTTCATTGTTGAACTCTGGTATATGGTCGTCTACATCAGTTACAATTATAGTTATCGTCGAAACCGTGTAATCTGAAGGAACTTCGTTGTTAATGAGTTCTGTAGCCTGTAAGTAAGAAACATAATATATTATTCTTAGCAATATTTTGGAGACTAAATAAGAGTTATAACACCAAAATCTTGTATCGCGTAACAGTTGTACTACTGCATGTCATAGAAAAAACCATCGTCTAAATTAAGCCTTTGTCAGGAATTATATCTAATTTTGTTAGATTTTATTACAAATAGATTTTTTACCTTGATGGAAAACGAATAAACTCCTCCATTTTGTAGGACGACATTACTTTCTCTATCAATAGGAACATCAGTAGTTACTAAAGTTGCACGACCAATAGCTCTTTCGGGCACAAGTTTAAAATACTGTTGATTGTCTCCTTCGATGGTTAATAAGACTGGTCTAGGATTAGCAGTATCACCGTCTTTCGCCATGATTTCCATAATACTGGTATTCTGAAAAACAATCATGGAATAATGGCAGTAAAAGCGAGTTTTAATGTAGGTACGTATGCTTAATTCTGGAATTTTGTAGAAATGAATTACCGGTGGAGTGTTTTCCGCTACAGTAGCAGAGTACGGTGCGTTGAAAAACGTTGGGGGTTGATCTTGTACATCGCTCACAGCCACTGCGACACTAGCCGTTGCTTTTAGTGGTCTATCCGACTGATCGGTTGCTTCAAGACTAATAACGTATGCAGATCTGCTCTCGTAATCTAGTTGCTGGTTGAGAAAAATGCGTACTTGGTACTTATTTGGTGTTATCTGCAAATAATGTAACAAAATCGTAAAAGTTTGCGTACGTAGTGGTTTGTATTATTCATCGACTGAAGTTTAAATTACCGTATCAGTGACGATATTAAACATGGCACAGGCTTCAGTGTCACTGCCTTTATCTTTAGTCGTACATGTTACTCGAATTTTTGCATTTACACCTTCATCCTTGTCTGTTACTATAATATTTGGATGAACCTGGAATTTTGTAAAAAAAAAATGTTTACTATAGAAAAAAGGCGTGCTTTTGTATTTTTTAAATCGCATAGAATTGCGATTCTATGCAATGTATATGCTACAAATTAATAATTCTTAAACTGTACCTCGATTTCGCTACCGACAGTGGTTGCTTCACTGATGTTCAGAATATAAGGTCTGTTATGAAACACTGGAGGATTGTCATTAACATCCTTCACTGGTATCACTCTTCTTAACGATATAGTATTGGGTTCAGTATTTGCTACAGGTTCGTCTGTAATTACCAGAATATTTTACTATGTTTTTACTTATCACACGTTTGATCATTAAATTATATTTCAGTTACAAGTAACTTGCTCACCTGTAATACTTATAATTACTTCAAGCGAATCTTGTTCTTCGCGATCCAAAGATTTGGTTAGAGTGACTACTCCAGTTCTTGAATCTACACTAAAATATGGACCAGATATTGAATATCGTAGTTGTCCACCATCAGGGTCAATGCCTAAAAAAAAAAAAACTAAACATAATTTTTTTTAAAAAACAAGCATCAGTTGCCGTTGTTGTGTTCTGTTTGCGTTTAGACCTATACCCACCCGTAAGTGAATTAAAAAAAGAAGATTACTCGTATTTGTTTTTACAAAATCGAAATTGCTTTATAATATAATCAGTTTCTATCGAATTATGGGATGCCATACTTACAGTCAAATTTTCTCTCAAAATTACATAGGCTAGTGTTACTAAATTACCTTGTAAATGGTATACTGGCGTTCCAACTAGTGTTTCTTCTGATACACTGAACCTTGACATGTCCCCCGTCTGAGGGACGAAGTGAGGAATCCTGTTTATCACTTGACTGGCAGACAGTTGTAGGAGTGATAGGAGCAGGAGAATTATGAGAGGGTCCGGTGGTGCCAGCACTGTGGCTACTTTTCGACGTTGAAATATTATTTCAGCCATCTGTAATGGAGCTGAATATTTATTAGGGGAGACTCAAAAGAATAATATGTACGCACACAATATAATGTTTCGTTGAAGCGTTAACTGATGGAAATATTATTATTATCATCAAAAACAAATCCTTTGATACTTATTAATTCTAATATAAAAGCCTGTACAGTTTAGATTTCTAATAACAAGTTCTAAGTTACAAACTCAAGTGCTAAGCTAACTTTCAAGGTAGACTACATAACACTTTATGATAAGAGTCAGTTCAAAGTAAGGTTTAAATTTGGTTCTGTGGATGTAAATGTGAGTTATTTTAAATAGGTAAGTAAAATGCCCTTCATTTAAGCTATTTTAGCTTACAGAGTATTTTCCACACCCGGTATATTTGTTAGTGTACTTTGGGTACCTTTATTTATTTCCTATTATTTGTCTGTTTCTATAGAAACCTAAACCGATAATTTGCGAATGACAATCTTACTTCATTTGCAAATGGTTCAATGATGTATATCAAAACTAAACGACCTATTTCGGCATCGATCACGTAGTATTAGAAAATGTTCGTCTGGGAGACTTTTTATTTTTTTACAGTTTATAACATAACTAACATATTATCTAGATGTTTTGTAATTTATTAGATGGGATATTTTAATAACTTGCCAAACTTTATGAAAACCATCACAGTAAAGAAAACCGCACGTTTAAATCAATTAACTTTCAATAAATGTAATAATGTAAAAACTACAATTACCATTAGATTATACAATAGTGGTGGACCAGAATCAGTAGTTTTGCGGTCAGGTGTTGGAACAATTCCTTACGTCAGTACTGTGAGTCGGTGTTGCAAGTAATGTTCTTTTGTACTCCAATTCGGAGGTCTTGCATCTTTCTCACTAGACCATTAATGTTGCATACACCCATGGGAGTTTTAAGCTTCTGCAGCATGTTGCAAATTGGATTCTCTTTAAGCGTTTCTTTGTTAATGCTTGTTTTATTTTTATTTGTTTGTTAACTTTTTTCAACAGTCGCTGTGTTTGATTATTTTGGTTCTCTAGTTTAACCGTAACTGTAACAGGAAGATAGAGTTCCTTTAAATTTTGAGTTGAAGTAAAAGTGGTGGTAGTGGTTTTAGATTTATTGTGCTGGGTCAGTTGACATGAGGTGTCCATTTACGTACCTTTATGTATTTAAATAAACAAAATAATGTTATCATTCATCATTTTTATCTTCACCTTCAGCGCGATGTAATTTTTCAACATCAGGTTCGCTGTCTTAATGAATCACAGTTTATCATGAACACATCAGTAATTTCATTAATGTGCTCAATCAAAGAGTTTAATGATCAGCAATTAATTGTAATTAGATCACGTCGCACATCAAATCACACTATCGCTGTGCAATTTTTCCACTTTAAATCACTTAAAAAATTATGAAGATCGCACAATAATTAAAAACTACAAAGTGTATGTGCTGTTAAATGTAAACGACTGGTTTGAGTAACGGACAATCACGTTTACCATTATGTTTGATGACAGTGTACTGTGAGATGTGTTATGTGTTTATATGTTGGAGGTTTAAGTTGCTAAGTTTTATTTGGGCAAGTTTTCTTCAACATGAGATATTGTGTTAGTAAATTCAGTAAAACATTTATCATAGACAATTCATTTAATTAGGTTTAGGTCTATATTATTCATTGATAAGGGTATCTTTATAATCAGGTGAATTGATCTTAAATAATGATCTTAAAGAAAACTGAAAAATATTATAACTTGCTTGTTGTGGCATACATTAAATATATACCATATTGTACGTACATGACATATCTATAGGTTTATTTAAAACAATTGCCATTATTATTTTTCCATGTTGCGCTGCGCAAGCGTTTATTGTCACGCGACCGGCGACCAATCGTGTCAGTTTCCTAATTCGAATGAAATTATCTTCTGCATCGATTAGGCACACAATTTACTTTATTTTTTGTCTCAATATCGATGCCGAGATTAACGATGATGGTACTACTATTTGGTATTCTGTGACGGTGATATTAGATGTATACGAATAAGATGTTTTTTTTGACGCAACAGTAATGTAAGCGTTCTTAAATTTATCTTCCCTATCTGTAAAAATAGGTAAAATGCATTGAAGAAAATTTACGCTACACCAAATTGGATATATTTTGTTGGGTAATTAAATATAAACAAATTATTTTTCATATAATACTTATGTATCCGGTAGAAACTCGCAAAAGTTATCGGGAATATTGTGTTTTGAAAACATTTAACGATTACTAAATATAATAAAGGTTCCTTTGATCGGGCTTTCTCATAACATCGCGATGGGTCGTGATTGGCAACACTCCGAACAATGGATTCTTGCTCGTGATGCTAGTGATTGTACCGAGAATGAAGAGGTTTGTAGTAGAACGTACTAAGTAGCTACTTGATGCTTAATAAATATAGATGATCAAGAAATGTTTTAAAAACCATCTATGTTTGTCAAGGTAAGTTGTTTTAATAAGACAAGGGTTTAATAGCGACGACGACTTCGTAGATGTTTTAATTTTTGAATTGATCAAGCATCAAGTTTCACCAGATTTAAATTCGAGAGTGTATGTAACACGCTTCGTATAAATATTTCCGGAAAAAAGTATATGTTGTTCTTCAGATAATGCTTTCATGTTATGTTTTTAAATAAATACTAGACTTTTTTTTAATAAAGAATAGCAGTTTTTTTTTTCAATTAGTTGAAGTTAAAATCATAACTATCTGTCTATATGGTTAACTAGCTAACCACGAAAAAAATATTGCCTTCCGATCTTAACAACAAAATGTCATTACCTACATTTCGAAACCTATCAATCAATCTCGCTCTAAAAACCTCTTTCTTTCAATGACCTAGGTATGTTCGTAAATCTAGTTTCTATCAGACAAATCACCGACACAGCACCATGGTATTGTCCGTATTGTAGTATCGGCCTTCATGTCAGTGAACTAAAGACAATGCGTCATGGGAAAGGCGCTAATAGCTCTAACCAATGTGTGCTTTTTGCCTCAACTGAAGAACCCTTTTTGCTGTTTTCTATGGCTTCTGAACATGACCTGCTTGGGATGTATGAAGCCCTGGTAGTGTTGATAATTTATTCATGTTCAATAATGTAGAAATATTTGTTTATACACAATATGTTTTTCACAAGGTATTTTGCCCCTTATATTCATCGGCATTTGTTTTTTCACTAATTTGATTGCTTTTTATGTTATATTAACTTAATACGACATCAGATGCCATTTATCAGTTTAGATCTTTAACTTTGTCTCTGTTATTTTAAGCAACTTACTATGAATTTAAAACCATGTTATCAAATTGATTATTGTTTATTGAATGTGACATTTTTGTGACCTAGGTTCCAAACAAGTTTGCAAACCAGGCTTTGGAGTTAAGGTGTGTTAAATGAATTTTAAAATGAGATATGCATTATTGACTTAATGGTATGCAAATATCATGTAATTTCAATACCTTTAATACTATTTAAAGTAAATTGTATCAAAATAATACGTATTTACATGTTTATATATATATATATAAATATTATATTCGTTATTTTTTTAATGTGATATTTAGGTATTTATACATATTATGTAGTCCAGCTGACTGTTAACATACATACCTAATCAAATATTTTTTGGCTATGAATAATGAACTTTGGTTAAATCTAGAATAGGTACCTATGTCAATTTCGTCACACAAATAGGATCTGTCCTTGATGACTAACTTAAATGTTCTGCGAAGAAAGTTCCGCATGTAAACATACCTTTACCGTTACTCTAACAGTTATATCCAAATTCTTACCTTTGTTTATCTTTGACAATATCCTTATATGGTACACCGACTATTATTGCACTTTTAACACTCCACAGCACATTTTTACAATACATAACATTTAAATACAATTTATTTTACACAAAACATCTTGTATCTCGAGTCACTGCCTCCGTCAAGTTTGAAACGTACTGTCAAAAACTTGCACCACCGGTATACAGCACTGGGTTTGTGTTATGCGTTTCTCATTCTTTCCTATATTAGTTTAAGCTGTTGTAAGAGTAAGAAGACAAATCTTTGTGACATCCGTCTGCGACGCTCTACAGATAGAGCCTTTTTGCACGGGTAAAAGTAACGGGTTTTTCTTAAGATGCGTGAGCTGAGATAGAACGTATAAGGTTAGACCGGTTAGATAAGGACGGAAGAGCGGGTCATATTAGGGCCAACGAAATAGCTATATTAAGGTCACTGGAGTAAAAAATGCTTTTCATCGTATTATAAAAGCACAACGAAAATAGCTTAGGTTTTTTATTTGAACAAGTCCACTTTTCGTCAATGTTTTGAAATTCACTAAGAAAATATAAAGAACGTTCTTTCTGTTATTAATTCTGATGATTTAAGTTATCCGACGACTAGTTTGTATTAGATAAATATTTAAAAAACCTCTATGGAATGTATATTTTACAGAATTTTGTTTTATTTAAAATCACGTAGGTAATATTACAACATACGTGCCTTCTGAAAGCTTTTGCGTTTAATGTTACACCCGTACAATGCCACCTGTCGGTTAACGCAAGTATTACTTCTTACCTAAGAGTTGGTGCCCTCAAACTTGCGCACGTGCATAATGATTATGACTGAGTGAATAAGTTTCTAGGTACGCCGATAGATGTCTATAATTTTTGAAATAAAATGTTTACGTCTATTACAAACAATTTATTTACAACAGTCCCACTATATTCTACACAGAAACTAATATTAAGTAAAAGTTATAGTCGGTGGGACACTGAAAATTAGAAAAACTAAGTTCGCAAATATTTTTCATAATGCTATAATGTTTCCTTGTCATCCTTGTCACTCGAATTTCTAGTATTATTTCTTTTGATTTCAATATACTGCGGTACATAAGTGGTCTTACGGAAACCAGTGACTGACATCTCTAGCCTTTTTTTTCTATTGATTTGTGTATTCTCGATTATCCAAGTATTTATATTCTTCGAATTTTGATTGACGCTTCTATAGTGACCATTAATTTGAGGTACGTAGGTTTTTACTGTTGACGATTCTTTATAGTCTTTTAAATTTTCTGTGGTCACTCCTTCTATTGTGGTTACGTCGTCTCCATTTTTTAGTTTTGCAATAAGCGTTTTTGTCTCCATTTCGTAATCTTCATTGCTTTCAACTCTATCTTTGAAATTTCTTCTATTTATGTCGGGTTGGTAGCTCGTAGATTCTTCCATTTTTATCAACGTTTTATAATGATCTGGAATTTTGGCATCTTCATGACCAAACTTCAATATTTCCGGTGGATTAGTAGCTCTAAAACTTTGCTCAGTACTTGACGTTATTGTGTCGAAAAATGGTATCATTGTCGTAGGCGTTGGAAGAGAAGGAATATTTATTGGTATGGGTGGTGGAGGGGCAGGAGTAAGGCGAGACTCAGGTGAAATTATACCAGAACTCCCTACGTGATAATCTTCTACTTGAGTTGATGTCAATATAGGAATTTGTGTAGAATATCTCTCTGTGGTAGTAGTAGTACTCGATGTTGTTGAATGAGTACTACTCTCAATAGTGTCTTGATCTTGTCTTTCGGGAATTGGATATAAATTTACATGTACTATCATTTTAGGTTCTATTATAGCTGACTTTCTATTTTCTTCAGTAGTATCCGCTTGAAACGTTTTTTTCGTAGGTAGTATTCTAGGTCTTATGAGTCGTGTAGTTGTTCTTCTGATATTCGGTGTTGTTGATTTTCTTCTAAATTGCACTGTAGGTCTTGAAGTGGTTATATAAATTTTATTAATTGGTGTATGTGTCGATTCCGATGATTCAAAAGCTCTATCATTGTTTATATGATTGGGTTTTAATGGAAAAAGATTGAGCATGAGGCTGAAAGTTTTCAATTTATCGTGAGAATTTGTTTCAACTACACTAGTTTCTTGTGACTGTGTTATCTTACTTTCCGCTGTATCAATACATTTAACTCCAATACAGTTTCGTTTGCGATGTGTTATAGGTCTAAACATAGGAATGTGTGTTGAAAACTTATCTGTTAGTAAACTTTGTGTAGGAACTGGCGAAAATCTAAAAAATCCATCTGCAAGAAGGTTAACATCTCCTGGACTGTCGGGCTTATAATTATAAAGAGGGTCGGATGACTGATGATTTAATTTATGTTTTTTTACTATATTTGAATCCTGTGTTAATAAATCTATTGTAGGTGATGTAGGCTTTGGTTGGTTTATGGTGGGCTCAACATAAACTCCAGAAAAAGCAATGGTACTTGAAGGTAAAGCATACACATCTCCGAACTTAGCATTTATGGTTTTTTCCAGGTATTGTATAACTTGATGAAGATTTTTTAGTCTTTGTGCGTTTCGGTAACTGTCGATCCAGCTTCTTGAACCGTAAGTTTTACTAAATGGTGTCGGAGTAGGGGATTTATTTTCAAAATAAAATGGTCTGGGACTGGTTCTTCTGATTAAATTTGTTCTATGATTAAAAGTTGATGATGTAGGTCCTGAAAGATTTGCCAAATTATATCTAGCTTTAGATTTGATTAATGCAGCAGTGTCTACAACTGGATCTACATGACTGTTTTCTTGCATTGCGTTAACAAGTAATGGCATTCTTTCGTAATAATCTTGGTCGAATCCTAGAAAATTCCGATCTAATCTGTCAGCAAATGGGTTGTCATTTTCGTTCGTTCCATTTGTTATAAAGTTGCTTCTTATTTTTTGTACTAAACTTGATTCTACTGCAATCGCGTACTCGTAGATTAGTAGAATTACCTGAAAAAAAGAGTTCTCATTATAGATTTTTTTATTATATTTGCATAATACTTTGAATTGATAAATAAAAGTTCGTTAGGTACTGATTGAACTATATTTATTTTATAATTGTATGTTAATTTATGTTACAAAGGAAAACACATTTTTTCTACATTGTATGCAAGCTTAATCGAAAATGTTGTAGTTATTTCCATAGTCTAGTTCACGATTACCGTTATCGGGCTTCCATTCGTTTCTTTGAATTTCTAAAAACACAGGTCTGCTTACTGGCAACATCGATTTAATAAACTTTGTAGAGTCCTCAGAGTTCTCGTATATATTGTTCACAGTCTTATATTTGTCAATTTCAGAAAATCGTACCTCAGGATTATCTCGTTCTACGATTTCGTCGTTAAGAAATTTAAACTCATCATATTCCAAAGCGGCGAGTGTATTGTTATCATCCGTCATATTAAAATTGAGATCAAAATTAAACTTTTCGTATATTGTAGTATTTGATATATTTTTGGTTTGATATAATAAGTCATTAATTTCAGCAAATTTAGAAAAAAATAATCGTGTTCGGCTTTCAAATCGTTTCGTACTATTTAGCGGTAATACTGTGTTTGTGTAATTTGTTTTATTAACACTATTAGTGCTATTCATATTATGATTATTATTTATGCCTTGTTTGTTTTCTGGTATATTAATATGTAAAGTTATATTTTGCTGAAGCGTTTGACTATTACGTTTAGTTTTTTCTTTATTATCATCATTTGCTGTTGAATTTGCATTTTGTTTTGAAATATTTATCACAGAAAGCTGAGAACCATCTCTTTTTTCCTCTGTAGATTTAGACTCATTGATTGGTATGACAGTTTTATTAGTAATGTTTGTTTGGGAGTTAGGATCATGTTCAGGCCAAATCGGATAGATTTTTTTTCTTTTATGTGTAATATTTTTACTCTCTTGATACACATTAATATCATGTAACAAATTCAAGTTACTATTTGGTATTAATTCGATTTCTTTTTTATTTACAGGTACAGATACATTTGTTTCATTATTGAAGGCTGTCTCTTGTATCTCCGGATGAGGTTTGTTTTCTCTTTCAAGATTTGATTTGAATAAATAATTATTCGTATTCGTATTTTTGAGACCTTTCAACCAATCAACTATACTTTTAGCAGTTTGTTTTTCATGAACCGCTGTTAAGTCTTGTTTTTCTGGTAATTTTGTGAGTGGATAAACGTGCAAATTGTCGCGTCGATGTGAAAAAGACTTTTCTTTGTCTAGAATGTTTAATTGTTCTGTACTTTCGTTGGAGAAATGGAAACCACTTTTGGTAATATGTTCTATATCATTGTTAAATGCCGGTGTGTTTGATGCATTAACAAAATATGTAGCTTTATTCGTAATGTTGTCGAGTAGTGCGTGGTTATATGCCCCTGTTATGTTTTTCTTCAGCATTTTAATATTTTCACTTTTCACTTTGTTCAAAGGTTCTGTACTAATTCCTTTAAATGATTCTGTGGTATACGTACGCTCAATAGATGCTTTCATCGTGGTTGTTTTTATTTTGTTCTTAGAAAATATCACGTGCGGAAGTAAATTAAAATAATTTGGTAACATCTCTGCAACAGTTTTATTAAAAGCTGAGTTGAGTCTTTTATTTATTCCAAATATACTTTTTGGTTTGTTGAAAGTGTTGATATTTTTCTTGGCAAATGAAAGTTTAGGTATTACGAAATTCATTTTTGGTTTGGATCTGGTAGGGGTTGAAGTTGTTGTAAGCAGAATTTGTTCCAAATTATCCTTGCGATGTTCACCACATGACATGTTATATAATTCTGGTAATATGTTTTGAATGTCAGCCAATAGTTTAGATAATAGTATTGCTAGTGTCTTGGTACATTTACATTCTTTTGTAGATGTTTTAGGTGTCAGACGTTGATTCCTGTTATGAACATTAGTTTTCTGTCTTGTTTTATTTAAATTGGATATTGAATTATTATGTGGAAAACTTCGTGTTGTTGTTGGCTTTGTAGTAAGTCTTTGGTTTTTAGAAGTTAATTTCTTTATGGTATTATTTTGTTTATTGCTGGTACTTATTCTGATTTTACTTTTTTTTACCATCGACGGTGTGCTTGTTGCTATACTGTTGATTGTTTTTGGAATCGTTTCATTACGCCGAATTGCTTCAGATTTAAAACTGCTTGCCATTTCAACGTCGTCAGATGCAGCTAAATCAAAAGTATTCACATTAGTCATTTTGTCAAAATAGTGTAACATTCTGTTGTTGTGGTTTTCTTGTCTTATTTTTCTGTAATAATCCAAGTTATTGAAGTTAGTTTTGTAACTAATAGCATTAGGAGTTTTAAAATCAGTTGTCTGGATACTTTGTGTTGGTTTAACTTTAGTTCCATGGAAAAGGCTTTTTTTGAAACTATTATCTATGCTGATGGGATCTTTTTTTCCTTCTGTCCCAGTCTCCAAAACTGAAGCGTCTGTAAACTTTTCTATATGTCGGTTTTGGTTTAATGCTTTCAGTACTAAAGGGAGTAATTTCAATGTAGTAGGGTCTATATTGACTTTGGCTTTGTTATATTTGACTTCGAATGGAGATGTGTCGTTAAATATACTGTGCCAGGCAGCCATTCGAGTCTTCATTACTGGCTGCGAGTCCAGATTCATAGTATATTCGTAGACTAGGAGTACAGTCTGAAAAAAAGAAAAGAAAAGTGACACAATTTAATTATTCAGTACCTATTAAATTATTTGCAAATGGAGATGTGAAATTAAAATAGGCCCGAAACGCAGAAAATAATTTGAAAAAAAAAAGCAGTGAAACAATAATAGGACCTAGTACCTTACAGATGTCTATTTCAATGATTAAATTGTTTTTAAAAACTTACCATATTGACATTTAGGGAAATGTTGGAAGTTAGTCACATTTAGGTAATGCGTGCATATTTTCAGTGCATGGTTGCTACACAATGTCAAACTATATTCTACAGATTGTCTTATTGGTTAGAAAAGATGTCGCTTATTTAATAATTAAATTTATATAAAGGCCGGTCACACGGTTCCAGTCTTTTACAGAGAGTTTTAGTGAGTTTGCTGTGAACTCAAAAAGAAGGAGAGTAGTACTGAAGCATTCTTATAGCTCGCTCTACTAAATACTGTAATCATATAAATAGGCCTGTACAGGACCAGAGCTGGAAGAGTTGATTATTTTCAAGCTTTGATTCATTCGCAGAAATATAGATACCTACCTCACATTTTATTTTTTTACAGTAGCCAGCACATGCGGCTGGCCATATTGACCTTGAGTAAGAGTCCGCCGTCCGAATACTTTCTGTAGCGGTAGGGGTGAGTTCCAATCGCTGTGCTGGCTTCTGTACTTACATACTTACTTGTAATTTTGTTTAAGAAAAAAACTACTAAACACGATTTTACAGATTTTTTGGCAGTTTTGGGGATTACTTATGTTTATTTTAATAGCTTAGTATTAAAATTAAAAATTATACCTACATTAAAGCTTTTTACACTTTTGCAAGACTAATCAATGGCTATAGCAGCGATTTATTATAGAGCTGTAAGCGAATGTCACGTATCATTAGTTAAATAAAAAATAAATTTAAATTGTGTAGGTATACATACGAAATAAACGTTATCAATTACTTTCACTAACTCTGAGCGTCGTCGTCGGTGCGGTAAGTAGTGGTTCCGACTGTTGTTGATTTCTGGGAGGTGCGTTTTCATACTCTGACAGGCATTGTAATGTACAGAAGCCAGCACATGCGGTTGGACATTCGAACTATGAAATTCATCGCTACCGTTACGGAATACGAGCGCTCTCAATGTCAACATGTCCAGCGGCATGTGCTGGCTACTGTACATGAAGGAAACCTGCACACACTTGCGAAAAAATTAGAAGATTGTGTGCTAAGTAGACCAACCCGCAAAGGGCCAGCGTGGTCGACTAATGACCTGTATTCCGAGGTGGAGACATAATATTATAAGTTGACAAGGTAATTACTTAGATATTTCGATAAAGTGCTTATACAATATTATACATTTTAATGTATTGATTTTATCAAAACTTTTCTTTTTTCCAAATGAAATATGTATTGGCATTAATTCTTACAGTTGTTCATTATATTGTTCTTGCGCTTTGCGAATCTTAAGAAGTATGGTAATAAATTATTATTACGTTTTATGAAGTGACAAAACGCAGCACGAAGAACGTGTTTTAATTGTTACTATGCGTGTTTCATATCGCACTGATTGCATAGTTTGAGCTCTAGTCGGTGTATTTAAATTAAGAAGACGATTATACCATTCATTCAAGTGTTTCTTTATTTCTAGAAATCTAGCTTTACCCGGAATTCAAAGACAACAAGACCGCATTAGTAATAGAAATAGAGTGAAACATTGAATTTAGATCTTAAAGATCAGTGGTTCTTAACCTTTTTGTCTTGCCAGGGACCACCCAATTGGTAATACATAAAGTACCTAAATAAAAAAAAAATTGTTTGTATAAAGAACAGTAAATATAACACGCATAATTTTACGACTAACATTTATTTATAATTTCGCAAAAATCTAAAATAAAACGGTTCGCATTGTGTCGACTCGACTCATCTCATCACGTCAAGTCACTTGTTTACGATTACATCGCGGACCACTTGGAATGCTTCCAGGGATCATCTGTGGTACGCAGACCACCGGTTAAGAACCACTGTTATAGATAATTCAAATGCATGACGAAATTTTTCTATTTATACTCTAAGTGCATGACTTTTATCATCGTCATAATCAGCCTGTAGACGTCCACTGCTTGACAAAATGCCATCAAATATCTTCACAACAACGGTCGGTGCTGCGCCGCCCGCATCTATTTATTTTTTGAATTGACCTATGCTTTTGTCGAAAAAGTACGACAAATCAAGCTTGCAGGGAAGCCGATGGCTCTACCCTAAAGTAGTCATGTAACAACGCGTCTAGGGGCGGCTCAAGGGAGCCTCGATCCTAAGCCTAGCGCGTTGATACGGAAAAACATCGTGAAGGAGACGACGCCTGATGGGCTCCGTCTCTGATTATTAGTTTTGATTTTGATTTTGGCCGCGCCCCTCACCGGCGGATGCGGGCATTGTTACTTGAAGGGTATTCGCTACCAGAAGGGTATTATGTTTGGTGTAATCTAATTCTTTGGTTGCTTTAACTGCATTAGTGATTTCGTCGTCAGGTTTGGAAAGGGCTGCTCGCATCTAGCTTGATTGTAGAGCGAATGTAAACAAATAAATTTTCTATATAAAGAAATTTACTTCAATCGGTAGTGCTGTATATAGTTCCCGGGTTAAAATAAGAAACACAGCTCTAGTGGATGAGTTGACTAAAGGTACAATAGTTTCGTAGTACAGTCCATTACAAAATTCGACCTTCTTGCTACGGAATACCGATGCTCAAGGTCAAAGTATCCAGCCGCATGTACTGGCAACTGACTCTGGGGTTATAGTTTCCATATGCATAACCAAAATTGTAAGTATAAACATCCAATATTCTTTTAAACATAGATTCATGTGCTTTAGCGACTTTTTGGTAAATACTCGTATGATTGCATGCAGATAAGTATGTTTACTAAATTGGTAAAACGATCTGAAATTCCGACAGCATCTCGGAACACACTTGCTGCTTTCTTTTTTATCGCCAGGTGACATGCGCGGGCGCACGGACCGTGACTCCGGTAGAGCACAGAGCCAACTTGAGAGTGGTCCTTATTTATCTGTGCGCTCTTTATTTTAATTTGAATAGGACTGGCAACTTTTTTTTATTGAACTAATAAATGTGTCGTGAAAGGAGATGTAAAATTTTGTATGGGAGGTGGTTTTAAATTATTTCAAAAATTGAACGGGTATTCTACGCATATAGGGTAAAAGGGTATATTATTACGAAAATCAGGATCACTTGAAAAAAAATAAAGAAAGCTCCGTTTTTTTTATAAATTGATTCGAATATTGGTTGGTAGAAAAATAAACCTAAGATCTGGCAACAATTATAATACCTCTGGCAATCCTTTCAAACCGATTTTTTGTTGCGTAGTTGCTGTGAATGCTTTTTAAGAAAGAGATAGCGCATAGTATAAAAATGATCTATTGTCTCTTTCTTAATTTTTATTAAGATTTAATCGATTTTTTTCTTTTTTTCTGATTTTGGCACTAGTGTTACTTTGCGCCAGTGTCAACTGTCAAGTTTATTTTAAAGGTAGTTAAATGCTCGGTTAAAAAAAAAAACGGTTATTTTTCTGACTGTCAGTTGCATACCTGTCAATCCTGTCATCTATCACGTTGATATTCCATTTTTTTTTTCTAGTTTACTTTCTCTAAAAATGAAACGAAAAGGCCTCAAGTTCTTCAATAATTATTTTCATTAATTACTGCAAAAAAAAAATTATTACAAATAAAAATAATGTTATACTTGGCTGTAAGATTTGAATACAAAAGATAATATTAGAATAATAGCTCTTGGAAATTCATTGATCGTTCGTTTCATTATAACTTTTTATCTTGAATAAGTTTGCATTTTTTACGAAAACGGAGCATCGATAAAATAATTTGATTAGTTATCCTGAAACCCACTTACATAAGCTTTCTAAGTAGGTATACTACTTATCCGTTCAATTTTTGGCCGAATAAAAAACCACTTTTTACGTCTCCTTTACATTTACGTCATATTATGACGTAAGCTTTTGAAGGACTCTCAAGGGAACTAAAGGCACTTTCTTCGAATTATTGATTAAGATTAGTGGAAGGTGGTAAACAAATCTACCGCTAGGTTCTCTCCTATCCGACGCAAGCACTAATTCTCCACAGATAATTTTAAATGTTGTGTGTGGTCGCAGTTTAAGCAGTAAGAGCTTAATAAATATCATTTTATAACAATATAATAAAGGTAAAGGAGTCAAAGTGTCATAGAAGCCGAGTGATTTCCGACTTAGGCTGAGACCAGACGAGCATTTAAGCTGTGGGAAATATCTCTCTCTCTTTCTCTCTTAGAGAATAGGCAGCAACAACCCGCCTGCCAAGCGTGGGGATTATAGCCACTCCTGACTACTTAAGGAGAGGCCTGAGTTCGGGTAAGTAATATATGACATAAAATTAGATCATATAAACGTTTAAATATATAACAACGTTTCATATAATATTGGATTGGTATAATAAACGAAAAACATAACAAACGTATGACGTAACTTTAGAAAGTATTAAATCGTTTAATATAACTTCCATTTCATATAATAAACTTTTAAAAACCATTTATGTAGTATAATTTCGTAAAATATAATGATCATAAGATATAATAATCAGTTGGACTAAACAACAGAAAAAAATTGCTCATTTAGTATAAAATTATATTGAAATAACATTATTCATATGACATAAACTGTTAAATGCTATAACAAACTTTCTATATTTTTTCGCTACACGCTGCCTTCGTTGCTGTTCTGTATGCATGCAGGCTAGCAAGTAAGCATGCATGCATGCATGCATGCAAGCAATCAAGCAAGCAAGCAAGCAAGCCAGCCAGCAAGCAAGCATGCTTGCATGCATACAAACAAGCAACATGCATGTAAGCAAGCAGGCATGCATACATGTCAACCTAACCCGAAGGGTATGGCGGTCGAGGTTGGACTCGCTACGCTCGCCAACCTCGCTTCGCCATACTCTTCGAACCTAACCAACAGTAGTCGGGGTGCCCCGAACTCCCGTGTTCGCTACGCTCGCACTCAGTAGTATAGGTTTTTGTATACAAGTAAGTATAATTTATAATTAGTATCTAGGCTGTTGATATTTTTTAAACGTTATGTTTTTGAGTATTATACGTTTTAGTAATAATATTATAATTTGAATCCTTATACTTTTTGATAAATATATCTTTTGATTATTATACGTTTTGGTCGTTATTCTTTTCATATTTATACCTTATTCACTTTATGTCAAGTAAAATTAAGGTCACTTAATTGTTATATAAAACAATTTTATACATTCTGACTCTTATATAAAATAAATCATTATACTTTTTAAAGTTATAGGTACTAACTGGCGATTATGTCAACTGCTAATTATGCCTCTTAATCGTTATTGAAATGAAAATATGTCTAATGTATTTATGTCATATGAGACGCACCCCCTGAGTTCAGCAATGGACTGGCGTCGGCTGATTCACTAGTTAAGTAGTCAAAGCATGGTGCATAAATAATTTTTCAGGCATTTGCTTTTTTTTAATATGGGGACATCTTACACGCGGCCATCTGACCCCAAACTAGGCAGAGCCTGTTTGTACTACTGTGAGACAGCTGATATACATACATATTATATAAATATAAAACATCCAGACACAAGGCAAACACAAGTGCTCATCACACAAATGATTGCTCTGGCGGGATTCGAACCCGCGACCCTGTGCTTTGAAGACAGACGTACTACTAATTAATCCAGTAGCCTCTACTTAAATTAATATCAACTTGATAGAATCTATCTATCTATCTATCAGATAGATAGTGCGTGGTAGAGTTGAAAATATCTGTATATTGTAACAGAAATCATTAATTATTTTTCAGGCAGTTGTTTACAAAATAATCCTATTATGGATTCTACCTATTCAATTTAATCAAAATTTACTTAGTCAATAGCGCGTTATAGGGTAGAAAACATCCAAACATTAGAACAAAATTCGTCTAGTCGATAGCGCGCATAACATGTATTATGTATAATGGTAAATAGGTATGAGTAGTACGTACTTTCACATAATTATTAGATGGAATAGTACTTAAAAATAATGTTAACAAAATTTCGGTTATGGCTTTAGACGTTATGCATATGAGACCATATTATAAAAGCTATTAGTAAATTACGCAACTAACTATGTCAATTATGTCATACATATGCATGTAGATTACTTATAGATAGAAATATATTAAACTTCCACGTTGCTTTACGATTACTGTTATGTTGCCTGTGCATTAGTCGTGTAAGCTATTTAAAATATGACTTTATTAACCAACAACGGTTAATTAACTCTAACGCATTACAGCAGGCTTTAATACATTCATGTAGCCATTAAAAGTGTTGACTACTAGACACGAAAGTTACCAAAAAAAGGCGAAGCGTGACAAAATTGACAATAGGAAAGCAATTATCCGGTGAAATTTCTGTTTTCGTAACAAAGTGTTTACAAAAACAACTGACAACAATGCTCAACAATCACATGCTTGAAATAATGCATTTTTTAACGACACGTGATATAATGTTGACATGACTGTGTTTGGATAGTTTTTTCCGTTTTAAGACTCCGACGAAAACAGATGATAAATGGATGATAAGATCTGTGTTTCCATTTTTGGTATCGCGATTTCTAAACCACTGTCATTACGAATGAATAGCTTTTAACAGTCCACCGCTGGACTAAGGGAGCCAGGAGGTGTCGCCAAAATTCTTTCACTTTAAGCTGGCGGATTGGGAATCGCAGTTGCTCATTACACAGGGAACCGCCACTAGGTCATATATCCCTTTAGTCGGCTCGAATGGAACTCACAGTTCTCCACAGAAGACAGCCAAGTTTTTGATTTCGCCAGAAAAGATAATGTAAATTTAACTTAATAATTATATAATATCCAAAAGTTAAAGAATAAAGTCTTTGAACACTTTGAACTCTATTATCTAACCAATCATAAGGCTTTTTTAAACCTAAGGTTATTTATTTTATTTGGAAGCTACGCTACGGCTTTCTTGTAAATAGTAAATTGTTTCTTATAGGAGTTACAATCAGACTGCTAGTTATTTTTTATTGATTGAGCGTAGGCACGTAGATGGGTAGAACGTAATGGGTTAAATAAAATTATATTATGTAGGTACTAGTATTCTTCATTACTTCCACAATTATCAAATACGCAGTTCACCTAAACGTATTATAAAAAATCCTTTTAAAACTTATTTTCTTGATTGAAAAATAATGAACATTAGCTCTGATATGTAGGTATTATATTATATTAGTATTATATCAACTGAGGATAAACAAGTTTGAAATAACTACATATTATATGTCTATTATAATACGAGCATTGTGTAGGTACTACTTTTTACTATATTAGTTACAGTGTAAAATACACACAAAATGAACTTTTCCGTCAACTCTACTTTCTAAATTATATCATATCGACAACTATCAATTCGTCATGTCAGTACTTCTATATATTTATGATGATCACTTTTACAAACCGCTTTCATACAGGTCAGTTTTTATCATACAATAATATCCATAACTCATTTTATGCTCCTGAAAGCTTATTGCATCAGACAAAATCCCAAAGTATATCGGTCATCCAAGTTAATAGTTGTTAATATTGTCTAAATTTTGAACGTGTCCGACAAACATACAAAAAAAGCAGTTAATTCATCATCATCATCATCATTTCAGCCAGTAGACGTTAACAGTTAATTAATAACAGGTAATTAAGTCTGAAGTCTAGGCCTTGCTCAAATAAAAATTTTGTTTGCGTACCACCAGCCGATTAAAAATCTATAAGGGATACTCGTAATGCGTAAACAAACAGTTTGAACAGAACTTAGTCCACACATTCACTACACAGTGTTTACTACAACATGTAATACTATTGCGGTACATTTAGTAGCATAATCAACAAAATATACTCACGATGACGATGGTGACAGTAATGGCCGTTGATACAGCGGCGCAGGCGCATCCTTGCCGGATCTGGCGTTTCCTTGACAACCGCAAGAACTCCTCGGTTCTGGCGTCTATACTCCTGTATATGCCGAACTGACTGAGCCTTGAACTGCTCGTCGTCCTGGAATCTGCACTAGACATTCTCACGCCACATTTAACTGGTTTTCGAAACGTTCTATTTTCAAAAATATTTCGACATTCAAATTCGAAACAAAACGTTTTCTCTTTCTTTGCAGTCTTCAAATTTTTTTCGAGGATTATCCGAGATGTTTTTTTATTTAAGATTTAACGCACAAGATCACACGCGTGCCGCCGCCGTCGCCGGCGCAGGAAAATGTGGATTCTTGACGCGCGGCGTGCGCAATGTTTTCCTTAGAGATGGCTGTTGGGGTTGTAGTGACGGCAGTTGCACTTTCATTTTAATCGATAGATTTGGAACACTTTTTAAACAAAATTTTATTTTATTCGTTATAATTTAAGATGAATTAAATATATTATTTTTACTGACTTAGTATAGGTAAGTATAGCGTAAAATTCACTAATAAAGAAACTTTACGGATCGTTCGAAATATTACCAACATAAGGACGGCCGTTCTGGTCTTCGAGCGGATAAAGAGGTCTTTAAAACATCTTTCATTTTCTTAGAGAGACCTAAGAATCTATTGGCAAATTTATTTAAATTCACTATTGACAAATAAAATTATGATTAATAGCGCATAGTAGATCCTGATCTACACACCGAATATTTTTTGCTCTACTACCAGGGTCTACCACCAATGAAAATTCCTTTAACACACTGCATTAAAGTTTCTTTTAATTAAATCTGAACCATCGATATTTATACCGACCAAAGCGATCCCATCACTAGCCAGCGCAGCCGCAGGGCACTGGAGCGTGCCATGTGCTTACACTTGGCATCGAAATATTCGCCATTGACAAGTGAAACCCTAGTACAAGTAATTTATGGACGCCGCGTAACACCAGCTATGTATGAGAGTAGTCAAGAATTCTATTGGGAGTAAACGGCCTGGCCTTTACGTGATCATGTTATTGAATAAGGATTAGCTTAAGATGAAAGTACGTCAAAGAAAGAGCGTCGACGGCCCAGTGGCTAGGGCCGTTGTCTTCTATTCCGAAAGAGCGGGTTCAAGTCTCGGCACGTGCAAGTTTGTTTTCACATTTCGAATTCATTATGTACGTTTATTCGACGCTGAGGAAATCTGCACACATCTGCGAAGTTTAAAGGTAGTATGTAATGTTGACCAACCTGCACTGAACCAACGTGTTTGATTAAGGCCTACTCACCCTGATTCGGGGTAGGCTCGAGCCCGAATCGGGGTGAGGTGGGAACATATTATGTAAGCTGTTAACATTAAACTATATAAAATTAAAATCATGTTTAAGTAGTCTAAATAAATACATTATTATTAATTTTCTGAGTATAGGAATTAGTCTCAAAAAGTCTAATATTTCACTTGGTTAGTAAAAGGAACTTTTGATTAAAAGAAGCTGGTCAAAAGTCAAACTGATAATTTAATAACATAATTTACATAAATTACTTACATAATAATCAGCTTAATGTGCTTAGCTTTTAATAGTGTGATACTGATGTAAGTTTCAGCTTTCACTGATGGTCTAATGACCTAAGTTTACGTTGGTGACACGATTACATGTCGTTAAGAACTAGCTCATTTGTGTTTTTTTTTCGTAAACGTGGCTTGGAATTTTATACTGAAATGTTTCCGTGGCTCTGTTTGCGCGTTTTTCCCGTGGGAATGAGGTATTTTCCCGCGATGTATGTATGTTGTAAAAGCTATATTATTGTAAAGTGTCATTAAAATCCGTTCAGTCCTTTTTGCGTGAAAGAGTAACAAACAGCCATCCGTCCTATTAGCACACAATAATATTAGTAGGATTATGCCTCTATTTTATCTTTTATTGAACAATTAATCCTGTATTATTAACCTTTGTGTGAATGTGAATAGTAAAGTAAGAAACCCTGTAAGGTAAAATAACACCTCATACATATATGTGATCGGTGGCTCTAGCCTGCTCTGAAATTAGGGTGAATAGGCCTTAGTCGACTACGCCGGACCAGTGCGGTTTGATCAATTTTAAACACATCCTTAGAATAACTTTGTAGTTGTGTGCAGGTTTCCACACGATGTGTTCCTTCACCGTGAGCGTGGAATAAATGTGCAGATAAATTCAAAAATCAACAACACTATGGCTTGATCCCGCGAACTTGCGAATGAAAGTTTCTACTCTAGCCATTGACAAAGCAAGTATATACTAGCACATGGTCAACTGCATTTTCATTGTTAAATAATTTTCCCATAATATTCCATTCTATGATGATATTTTATTATGTACTGGCTGTCCACTACGCGGTTCCGCATTTCTTTTCCTGTGGGAATGAGTGGCTTTCCTGTTGCAGAAATATACCGTAACAAAAAAAAAACACTACAAAAATAAAAAGAATTATACAATTCGATGCAGCTAGTTATCTATGTACGATTCGGGGATACAGATCCACCAAAACTTCATTATTTCCTATGCCTTTGCCACTATAACCATTAACTTGTGCGCTATCATTACATGTTACTACTTATGTAATTTAGTTGGGAACAGCGGTTTATCATGCTCAAGATTATCTCAGTGCGCCGTTATAGTGGCCCTAATTCTAGTTTCTGCTCTCTTATTTAAATTTTACGTCCTTTTTATGTCTTTGAGAACAAAAACGGGCAGGAGTTTATTGTTTTATTACTGGTGTGCAATAAAATTTATTTTATTCTATTTAAATTTTGAGATGTTACGCAACGATTGATCGCATCCATAAACACTCAACCTAAAATTTATACCTTAGTTTATATATTCATTCCTATCAAAGTAGTCTGGTTCACGGTTCAGGCTCTTTGCTTCTGACCCCAAACCACAGAATAAATAATAGTACTAGCAAACTAGGCAAACCCTGTACCATGGGTGTCAGACAGCTGACATTTTACATACATTAATTAAATATACAACATCCAGACACAAGGCAAACACAAGTGCTCTTCACATGAAAGTTAGCCCTGGGCGGGATTCGATCTATTGTACATATTATACATTTGTATTAATTATTTAACTATTCCGTTTGACATTATTAATAGCATAAATAATGCTAATGTAAGACCTGCTTTAACTAAATAATGTAATTTACTGTTCAAATGTTATATACCTACATATTGACATTGTATATTTAATACAAAATAAAGAATATGAATATTAATATTATGATCCTTAACTTTTTCTGTCCTGTGCTGCTGTACCCAATTTGACCGCTGTGCTCTTATTTTTAAATATCTTTCATTCATCTCCCGTCTTTTTAGTTTTCCATATTAACAAATGAAACTTTTTTTTTTGTGTTTATGGCACTAGTTAAATGAAACTTCTACTTGAATATAAGTTTAAGGTGTGGCTTGGGAGAATCAGCACCAGTGATTCCGTTGACTTTTACTTAACCGCGCTTTTCCGCAGTTTTTCCATCTTCGTGCAAGATTCAATTTGATTATATGATACATGTTTTACTTATGTATTTTTTTAAATGCTGAGCCAACATGTAGTGACATAATTTTACTTAGGTACAGTCTCTTGCAAAGAAAACGGACCCCTCTGTGATAAGCGATCACTACCCGCCACTTACGATAGGGGGGTCCGTTTTCTATGCAGGAGACCTTACCTACCTATTATAGGTTTCGTAGTTGGTTGTATAATGTTTTCTGATTGTTCCCATTGTAAAATTGCAATTAATTTTTATCTTGGCTCTGGGCTGGTGTAACTATTTGGGTTATTGCTAAATCACTAGTTTCTTCTAATAGTTAGATGATTCGATGCTGCTGAAAGCTATTCTGCGCCTTTTAAATTTATTTTAAACCTTTTTTTTTGTTTGACACTATACAGATATTATTTTCATAGGTAAATCCTGATCAAAAAAATAATAAATCCCCCCATAATGCGGAACTCATTTTATAATAGTAATTGATACCAGAAAAACATCATCATCATCTCAGCCTGTAGATAGACGTCCACTGCTGGACAAAGGCCTCCCCCAAGGATCTCCACAATGATCGGTCCTGCGCTGCCCGCATCCAGCGGCTTCCCGCGACCCTCACCAGATCGTCGGTCCACCTTGTGGGGAAACATATCTACCAGAAAAACATACCTATAAGGATTCCGTTTTTGCTTGTTGTGGTACGTAACCCTAAAAAGAACATGAAAAATAGAATAAACAATAATACTAAAAAGAACTAGAATACCTACATTAAAATGTTACATTTTAGCAATCTGATTCTACAATGCGTTTGTTTTTCTTCCGTTTACTTTGTAAGTTGTGACTGGCATGCTCTGCTAATATTTGTTTGTATCTATAGTTTAGTTTCGATTCTTATTACTGTACCTATACAATCACTTGATGCTGTAAGCTTTACATTTCGCATTTATTTGTCCACTAGCTGTCCGCCCGCGGCTACGCCCGTGTTTTTTAACTTTTCCCTGCACAATATTTCTAAGATATTCATTGGGGATATAAAGTACCACCATGCAAAATTTCATGTTAATTGGTCCAGTAGTTTCGGAGATTAGCTCGTACAAAAAAAGAAACAAGGATTTAAAAAAATCTGGATAAATACGTTTTTATCACTTCTTACATCCCCCTGACTTGGTTTTTAGCATTATTTTTCTACCTATGTACGTACAGATTTTAGAACTATAGTTTATATAGATTACCGCGCCAAAATATTGTATCACTTTTCTAGTGATGTAACTCGAGATAAGCCGAGTAACGTATTTTAATGAACGTGTGGGATTCCAGTTTGATCGATCTGTCTTATCTATCGGCGCATACTATACTACTTTCTCTCGACACTACTGTGTTAAGTTAATTAGTGGGAGACCGATGCCCGTTCTGAATCAGTAAGCTGTAGGTGTATATTGGCTATTATTTTTATGATGTAATCTGTTTATAATGTTTATTTTAAATTACTCTTTCACGCAAAAACTACTAAATACATTTTAATAAAACTATCGTAAGTTTCGTATAGGTATATATTTTCTTTTTTATTATACGTTTTGTTATTTTTTGGGTTTCGTACGTCTGAATAAAAAATATCGACTGTTATTGCATCACTCGAATGTCTGCCTGGCTACTGGCTATGATAGCTGAATTGCTTTATTTACCGTTCATTTTGCAATTTGATGCATTTCTGTGTTCTCCACTGCTGTTATATAAAAGTATGAATTCTAAATATTGGTAGACAAATAAATTGATTAATTCCTCGTTTCACTAGTGTTGTACTGTTGCTGTCCCACCACGAAGCATCATCAGGAGTAGTTAGAATCAAGCCACACGCTATTTAAATTAAAATAAATAAATAAAACATATCAAATGATTACTAAACAATAAGGTGGTTTCGTATCAAATGTAATCAATATGATTTATAAATATGTATAACTTCATGCAACCTGTCACAATACATTTCAATTCACAACAAAATTGGACCCACTCATCCATTACCTGTCACAAGCAGAAACAATCTATGTACTGGGTACTGGAGCCAATTCTAACTAAAACAGATTAATTTTCTGAACGAGAGCTTTGCCCTCCGCCCCGCACTCAAATTTTACCCCGGGAAAATACATCATTCCCACGGGAAGAATCGAAAAACTCCCGTCATAAACTGTGTGATTTACACATACTTGTATTAATCAAGTCTAATCACCAAGAGACATTTAGTTTACCTTTCTGTGGGTGGATAGCTAGTACTCGTACAGACCATATTTAGCGCAAAAAGAGGTGTCACTCGTTATATAATCTCATTTAGTTTTGTTTTCCTGATAAGTAGTCTAAATAATGACAGAAGCCATACATTACAAATATTGAATTGAATAAGTATTCTAAAAACGGAATTTTTAAGTGTTGTAATACATGTTTCAAAATTTTTTGATCATTGATCCCAAATTTTCATTAACCATCTAGCTGTTAGAATCGTGTCCACAACAGTAGCAATGATATATGAAAACTGCGCACGCGATTGTCTTCCTATAGCAAAGTATGCGACTGTATGGACGAGTGGAAAGTGTGTATGATGTTTATAATCGCTGCATGATTTACGGTGTGAGGAAAGCGAGTTTATGATGCAGGAAGACGCCTGTCAATCTTGTTAAGTTATTTGTATCATCTGTGTTATTAACATATTTTCATGGTATGGCTTCTTCACGACTTGATTTTTCCTTTACCAATGCCTGCGCCCGCTGGCAGGGGCGCGGTCCATTCCACATACTACGCGACCAAAACAATTAGGCACATTTCAAACATGGCGTCACGGCCGGTCACGGGGATTAGTGCTGGGAATAAGGCCGGGACTCCACCAAAGCGGAGAGGAGAGGAGATGTCTCATTTTTCTATAGAATTTTGTGACGCGCGCGAGCTTAGCGGCACAGCGCGGCTCAAGATTCTATACAAAAATGAGACATCTCCGCTCCGCTCCGCTTTGGTGGAGTCCCGGCCTAAGGGCGAATGTTGTACAAACCGCATTCCTGTCATACGCCTAATTGTTTTGGTCGAGTCGCTACCTATAGAGGCAGAGCTCCTCAGGTGACATCTACTTCACGGTGTTTTCTGTATCAACGTTAGGCTAGGCTAGGGTTAAGCAGCGAACAATACTAAGTTATCCTTAGTATTTCTAATATAAGTCCTTCTTATCTCAAAGATATTTTTGTTCTTCGCTCAGCCACCCTAGACCTCAATCTTCGTTCCTGTAAGAATCTGTCATTTGGCAATTTTCTGTCTGTAAATTTTTTGGAAATGAAGGGGCATCCCTTCATTTCCAAAAAATTTACTCCAACTCGTTTATGCAATGATCTTCCTGAGTCGGCTAGACGAGCCCTTTCACAACCATCTTAATAAAATTTAAAAGACGTAAATTAAGTGTGGCAGAGTTAAACCTCTAATTTTGTATGACCGCGAAAGTGAAAAACATGCACAAAATAATTTTCTACATTTCCTTGAAAACTTAACCACTAGGTATTTTATTAAATTTTCTACCACACAATGATGTATAGACTATAGACCTGTCACCGTGACCACAATATAATTTTCAAATGGTTACCATTAGCTTACTGATAATGTGGAAGCTCAAATGCGGTGACTTTAAATGCTTCCTGTTGTTGGGAAAGTGAATATCAGACAATTAGAATATAATACACATTCCCTGCGCTAAAGCTTATACGATATTCATAGGAAATGCGCTTTTTTACTAGAGTTAAGAAAGGAACTGTAAGTAAAATAATAAATAGTTCGTTTTTGTTCTAGAATTAGTATACTGACATACGGTATTAGTTTGTTTGTTTTTCTTCTTTGTTGGCATCTCGGTATAGGCATCTCCTTTGTTGTGACACTCATTACGGTCCTGTGCCATCTGCATCCTAAGTCCGATGAAGCTTAATTGGTCGTACCTTTTTGACACAAGCATAGGTCAATAAAAAAAAAAGCCACCTGCATCCAATAAGATCCATAATCAATATCAATATCGTTAGATCAGCGGGCTGGTGGTCTGTCGACTGGCCTAATTGCTCTTCTTAGGTTTATTTGCTAAATTATCATTTGTAGCATTTTTCAAATGACCAATGCAACGATTCGGTAAAATTGAATAAAGTATTGAAATAAGATGTGCTATTACGCGCGTGTGATCATAGATGGCGCTGCTGTTTATATTTGTAGCTCGGTGATTGTGTCTTCTTTGTTTGATTGAAGACCTAAAATGAATAGGATTTTTTTTATAGGGCACTGCGTAAAAAATAGTTTGTGTATTTTTTTATTTTTGAAAATCAAATGACAAAAACAGCATCTTCAAAATATTGTTTATAACGAGAACCATGATTGGTTGGAGAGTTCGATATCGAACATCGATACTGTGCATTTCTAAGTAAGCTGATAAGTACTCAGTAGTCTTCTCCATATAAGGTTGATTTTAAATATTGCCTCATAAAGTATTGTAGGTATTTACTTGTTCAATAAATAACTATAATTCTTTCAATTATTTTACCTCACTTAATTAACATCCAATTAAGACAAAATTTGAATATAGCTTAGCAAACAATGGCTCTGTCTGTCGCGTAAGAGAAGTGAGTTCTATATCTGATGAAAGTTGATATGTGAGCTACGCTGCGAAGCATGAAACTGAACTACCTATCTGTAGAGAACTAAACTATCCGAGAACTAAACTACGTATAGTAGGTGTGGAATTGTGGATGGATGATGTTATATTCAGTTAGTTCGCGACTATACAACTAGATGTCGCTAAATTTGAGTTACTCTATCTGTCCAGTTAACCAACCGTCTGTCTTGCCCTTAGTAGAGGTCTTGCCATAAAAATACAATATATTCTATGAGATTTTTCATACAATAATTTTTAGACAAGCGTTTATTGTTTGTTTATTTTTTTGCAGTCCAGACCCAGACAGTATCATATGGATAGAACTACTTTCAAAGTGCACTAAAAGGATTTATTTTTCGATTTTACTTTATGCTTTAAAAGAACGCCATTTAGATTTTTAATATAGCCTGTGACACTCGCGTAATAAAGTCAAATCTAACTATATTATGACACATCTAAATCGGATCAGCCATTTAGTAGTATTGCGGAAACAAACAGAAGGCCATACTTCAAGCCTGTTGGCATACATGCATGTATGCAGGTCAAACACCTTACCCTCCTTTCCTGCTTCACGCAAAAAGAATCGATTAAAAAGCATTTTTTTTCAATGTTTTTATTAAAAAAATGTTTTTACAATCTTAAAACATAAAATTAGTTAAAGGCAGTGTTGATTTCACGTTTCGATCGCATGAGTATTATTACAATTATTTATTTATGACTAAAAATAAAAATACATACAATGTATACTTATAATATCACTAGAATCGTGGTAACTTTATACATATATTTGCCTATAAAAATTCGTTAAAAAACAAACTTAATAACAAATAAAACGCTTGCGACTTTTGTGCTTCTAAAAAGCACATTTTGGTATCACAATTATGGCAACTTAGTAGAAAAATATTGTACTTTATTTATCTAGAAGACGAAAGGTACACTGGGTTTGTCATAGAAGTATCCTTGGTCTTGGACGAAGGGGGGGCGCGTAGTGTAGGTAACAGGGGGGGACGTAAGGGGCGCGCGTGGTCGGCGGCGGCACGTACGACGGAATTGGGGGGGAACGGTTTAGCGGGGGTTTGGTAGATGTAAGGCGCGCGGGTGGTAGGCGGAGGGGGTCTAGTTACAGGCGGGAGGTAAACTGGGGGTTGAGTAGGAGGGGGAATGGGTCTCCTAGTAGTTGGAGGCGGTACGTAAGGCGGTGGAGTTGGTCTGGATGGCGGTGGGAAAGGTATCTTCGGGATGGGATAGTCGTAACCAGTTACAGGGGGTTGTCTAGTGGTTGGAGGTGGGGGAGGTCTAGTTGGCGGTGGTGGGGGAGGTGGCGGGGGCCTTCTGGTAGTTAAAGGGGGAAGGTAAGTTGGGGGAGGACGAGTTGGGGGTGGAGTGGGAGGCCTAGTTGGCGGTGGAGGCGGCGGGGGAGGAGGTCTTCTAGTGGTTGGTGGTGGTGGAGGCCTAGTGGGTGGGGGAGGGGGAAGATATGTCGCTGGAGTCCTGAAAGTTGGGGGTCTGGTTGGTGGTGGGGGAGGAGGTGGTGGAGGCCTTCTAGTGGTCGGTGGTGGAGGAGGCCTAGTGGGTGGAGGGGGTGGTAAGTATGTTGCTGGTGTTCTAGGTGGGGGAGGCCTGGTTGGGGGTGGGGGCGGTAAATAAGTGGCTGGGGTTCTGAAAGTTGGGGGTCTAGTTGGGGGAGGTGGTGGTGGAGGCGGAGGACGCCTTGTCGTGGGGGGTGGTGGGGGCCTGGTCGGAGGAGGTGGTGGCAAGTAAGTAGCTGGAGTTCTAAAGGTTGGTGGACGGGTCGGAGGCGGCGGCGGCGGTGGTGGAGGCCTTCTGGTTGTGGGAGGTGGGGGGGGTAGGTATGTCGCTGGAGTCCTTATAGTTGGAGGCCTGGTTGGCGGCGGAGGGGGTGGAGGCGGAGGCCTTCTAGTAGTGGGAGGCGGTGTAGGGGGAGGGGGAGGTAGATATGTTGCTGGAGTTCTAAAAGTTGGAGGCCTAGTTGGTGGGGGTGGCGGTGGAGGCGGAGGCCTTCTAGTTGTTGGGGGAGGGGGCGGTAAGTAAGTTGCTGGAGTTCTAAAGGTTGGTGGACGGGTGGGTGGGGGTGGAGGTGGGGGCGGTGGTCGTCTTGTAGTGCGCGGTGGCGGAGGCCTAGTGGGTGGCGGGGGTGGCAGGTACGTTGCTGGAGTCCTCAGAGTTGGAGGCCTAGTTGGAGGAGGCGGTGGAGGAGGGGGCGGTCTTCTAGTTGTGGGGGGTGGCGGAGGCCTGGTTGGTGGGGGAGGGGGAAGATAAGTCGGCGGGTTCGTCCTAGGCGGTGGAGGCCTAGTTGTAGGCGGCGGCAGCGGCCTTCTAGTCGTCGTTGGAGGAGGGAATGGAATTCTTGGTGTGGGGTAATCGTAACCTGTGGTGCGGAAAGTGGGGCGAGTTGGGGGTGGCGTAGGTGGGGGTGGACGTCTGGTAGTTGGAGGGGGGAGGTAAGTCGGTGGGGGGTTGGTTCTGGGCGGCGGTGGCGGTGGTGGCCTGGTTGTAGGCGGTGGCGGTCTACGTGTCGTGGGAGGGGGTAGAGTGAACGGGATTGTAGGTGGAGGGTAGTTGTAACCGGTAGTTCTGAGAGTTGGGGGTCTGGTTGGAGGTGGGGGCGGTGGAGGCGGGGGTCTTCTTGTAGTTGAGGGGGGTAAGTAAGTTGGAGGCGGGGGAGGTCTCGTAGGCGGTGGCGGCGGCCTGGTTGGGGGAGGTAATGTAAACTTTATTGTAGGTGTAGGATAGTTGTACCCGGTTGTGCTGAAGACTCTAGGCGTAGTTGGGGGCCTAGTTGGCGGCGGCGGAGGCGGGGGCGGCGGCCTTCTGGTAGTCGGGGGGAGGGTTGGGGGGGGGGGCGGCGGCGGTGGCCTAGTAGGGGGAGGGAATGGAATCGTGGGCCTGTCGTAGACGTAGCCCTGCGTCTTCGGCGGAGGTAGAGTTGGAGGCGGCGGCGGCCTAGTCGGTGGCGGCGTGGGTCTCGGCGTCGTTTGAATGAAGGGAATTCTAGGAGTAGTGTAGACGTAGCCTATTGTAGGCGGAGGCGGCGGCCTAGTCGGTGGCGGCGTGGGTCTCGGCGTCGTTTGAATGAAGGGAATTCTAGGAGTAGTGTAGACGTAGCCTATTGTAGGCGGAGGCGGCGGCGGTGGAGGCCTAGTCACCGGGGGCGGAGGCCTAGTAGGCGGTGGGGGGCGGCGGCGGCGGCCTTGTAGGCGGCGGGAATGGAATACGTGGCGTCTCATACACGTAACCTTCCGTCCTTGGAGGTAGCGTTGGAGGCGGGGGCGGCCTCGTCACGGGCGGCCGCGGAGGCGGGGGCGGGGGCGGGAACGGAATCTTCGGCTTCGGGTAGAAGTACCCATCTTCGTCGAGCGGCGCGTTTATGGGGGCGCCGAAGACGGCATAGTTTTGGCTCGGGTAGCTCGAGATGTCCCGAGGGGCGCGGTCGGCCTGGCAGGTGTGGTACACCGCCAAAAGGACCACGGCTATGTGCAGGGACAGCCTCTGGAATAAAAAGAAATAGAGGATTTAGAATTGGGAAATGTTACCTCTCTCTCTCTTCCGATAGTTTTTCGGTCGTGGCGACCATTTTGACACCTAGTAGGTAATTGAAGGCTAGGCTAGGCTAGGCTACATAATATACATGTAGCCGTTCTTTGGGAAATGTTATAGCTTTAGGAAAATGGCTT
>CAOKYR010000341.1:0-74194 GCA_948473455.1 Teleiodes luculella | reverse complement strand
ACAGCAGTGGGGAACACAGAAATGTATCAAAGTGCAAAATGAACGGTAAATAAAACAATTTGGCTATCGCCAGGCAGACATTCGAGTGATGCAATAACAGTCGATATTTTATATTCAGTCGTACGGAACCCAAAAAATAACAAAACGTATAATAAAAAAGAAAATATATATACGAAACTTACGATAGTTTTATTAAAATGTATTTAGTAGTTTTTGCGTGAAAGAGTAATTTAAAATAAACATTGTAAACAGATTACATCATAAAAATAATAGCCAATATACACCTACAGCTTACTGATTCAGAACGGGAATCGGTCTCCCACTAATTAACTTAACACAGTAGTGTCGAGAGAAAGTAGTATAGTATGCGCCGATAGATAAGACAGATCGATCAAACTGGAATCCCACACGTTCATTAAAATACGTTACTCGGCTTATCTCGAGTTACATCACTAGAAAAGTGATACAATATTTTGGCGCGGTAATCTATATAAACTATAGAGGTCTAAAATCTGTACGTACATAGGTAGAAAAATAATGCTAAAAACCAAGTCAGCGGGATGTAAGAAGTGATAAAAACGTATTTATACAGATTTTTTTAAATCCTTGTTTCTTTTTTTGTACGAGCTAATCTCCGAAACTACTGGACCAATTGACATAAAATTTTGCATGGTGGTACTTTATATCCCCAGTCAATATCTTAGATATATTTTACCACAGAAAAATATCTCATTCCTACGGGAAATTGTGCACGGAAAAGTCAAAAACAACGCGGGCGTAGCCGCGGGCGGACAGCTAGTGGACAAATAAATGCGAAATGTAAAGCTTACAGCATCAAGTGATTGTATAAAATAATATGAATCGAAACTAAACTATAGAATACAAATATTAGCAGAGATGGCAAGTCACAACTTACAAAGTACCTAAACAAAAGAAAAACAAACACATTGAATTGAAATAGAATCAGCTTACTAAAATATTACATTTTAGTGCAGGTATTCTAATTCTTTTTAGTGTTTTTGTTTATTCTATTTTTTATGTTATTTTTAGGGTTACGTACCAGAACAAGCAAAAACGGAATCCTTATATGTATGTTTTTATGGTATCAATTGGTATCAATTTGTTACCTTGTGTTTTTTTGGTGACAATAAAGTATTTTGTATTGTAATTACTATTATAAAATTAGTTCCGCATTATGAGGGGATTTTTTTTTAAATCAGGATTTACCTATTTAAGAAAATAATATAGTGTCAAACAAAAAAAATTATTAAAATAAATTTAAAAGGCGCAGAATAGCATTCAGCAGCATCGAATCATCTAATTATTAGGAAAATCTAGTGATTGAACAAAAACCTAAATAGTTACACCGCCCAGAGCCAGGATATACAATTATTGCAATTTTACAATGGGAAAAATCTGAAAACATTATACAACCAACTACGAAACATGCAAGAGGTAAATAAGTAAAATTATGTCACTTTATGTTGGCTCAGCATTTTAAAAAATACATAAGAAAAACATGTATCATATAATCAAATTGAATCTTGCACGAAGATGGAAAAACTGCGGAAAAGCGCGGTTAAGTAAAAGTCAACAGAATCACTGGTGCTGATTCTCCCAAGCCACACCTTAAACTTATATTTAAGTAGAAGTTTCATTTAACTAGTGCCATAAACACAAAAAAAAGTTTCATTTGTTAATATGGAAAACTAAAAAGACGGGAGATGAATGAAAGATATTTAAAAATAAGAGCACAGCGGTCAAATTGGGTACAGCAGCACAGGACAGAAAAAGTTAAGGATCATATTAATATTCATATTCTTTATTTTGTATTAAATATACAATGTCAATATGTAGGTATATAACATTTGAACAGTAAATTACATTATTTAGTTAAAGCAGGTCTTACATTAGCATTATTTATGCTATTAATAATGTCAAACGGAATAGTTAAATAATTAATACAAATGTATAATGTAGGTAGGTACAATAGATCGAATCCCGCCCAGGGCTAACTTTCATGTGAAGAGCACTTGTGTTTGCCTTGTGTCTGGATGTTGTATATTTAATTAATGTACTTATGTAAAATGTCAGCTGTCTGACACCCATGGTACAGGGTTTGCCTAGTTTGCTAGTACTATTATTTATTCTGTGGTTTGGGGTCAGAAGCAAAGAGCGTGAACCGTGAACCAGACTACTTTGATAGGAATGAATATATAAACTAAGGTATTTAGGTTGAGTGTTTATGGATGCGATCAATCGTTGCGTAACATCTCAAAATTTAAATAGAATAAAATCTATTTTATTGCACACCAGTAATAAAACAATAAACTCCTGCCCGTTTTTGTTCTCAAAGACATAAAAACGATGTAAAATTTAAATAAGAGAGCAGAAACTAGAATTAGGGCCACTATAACGGCGCACTGAGATAATCTTGAAGCATGATAAACCGCTGTTCCCAACTAAATTACATAAGTAGTAACATGTAATGATAGCGCACAAGTGAATGGTTATAGTGGCAAAGGCATAGGAAATAATGAAGTTTTGGTGGATCTGAACTAACAATTTAAATCTAATTGATAAAAATGTATCCCCGAATAATATAATATTCCAAGCCACGTTTACGAAAAAAAATCACAAATGAGCTAGTTAACGACATGTAATCATGTCACGAACGTAAACTTAGGTCATTAGACCACCAGTGAAAGCTGAAACTTACATCAGTATCACACTATTAAAAGCTAAGCACATTAAGCTGATTATTATGTAAGTAATTTATGTAAATTATGTAATGAAATTATCAGTTTGACTTTTGACCAGCTTCTTTTAATCAAAAGTTCCTTTTACTAACGAACCAAGTGAAATATTAGACTTTTTGAGACTAATTCATATACTCAGAAATTTAATAATAATGTACTTATTTAAACTACGTAAATACGATTATACGATACGTAATACGAACCTACCCCGAATCAGCGTGAGCAGGCCTTAATCGAACACGTTGGTCCAGTGCAGGTTGGTCAACATTATATACTACCTTTAAATTTCTTCGCAGATGTGTGCAGGTTTCCTCAGCGTCGAATAAACGTACAGTATGAATTCGAAATGTGAAAACACACTTGCACGTGCCGAGACCCTTTAGGACCATTTGGACAACTGTGCCATTTCATCCACTGTATCAATAGAACAACAGCGAGACTTAAACCCGCTCTTTCGGAATAGAAGACAACGGCCCTAGCCACTGGGCCGCCGACGCTCTTTCTTTGACGCACTTTCATCATCGACTAATCCTTATTCAATAACATGATCACGTAAAGGCCAGGCCGTTAACTCCCAATAGTTTTCTTGACTACTCTCGTACATAGCTGGTGTTACGCGGCGTCCATAAATTACTTGTACTAGGGTTTCACTTGTCAATGGCGAATATTTCGATGCCAAGTGTAAGCACATGGCACGCTCCAGTGCCCTGCGGCTGCGCTGACTAGTGATGGGATCGTTTTGGTCGATATAAATATCAATGGTTCAGATTTAATGAAAAAAAACTTTAATTTGATGTGTTGTGGGAATTTTCATTGGTGATAGACCAGCCGAATATTTTTTAAATAATTTTGCCAAGAGATTTTTAAGTCTGTCTAAGAAAATCAAGGATGTTTTAAAGACCTCTTTTTCTTATCTGCTCGAAGATCAGAACGGCCGTCTTTATGTTGGTAATATTTCGAACAATCCGTAAAGTTTCTTAATTAGTGAATTTTACGCTATATCTAACCAAGTCAGTAAAAAAATTATATATTTAATTAATCTTAAATTGTAACAAATAACGATACAACATAATTTTGTTTAAAAGTATCCCAAATCTACCGATTAAAATGAAAGTGCAACTGCCACCACTAGAACCCCAACAGCCATCTCTAAGGAAAACATTGCGCACGGCGCGCGTCAAGAATCCACATTTTCCTGCGCCGGCGACGGCGGCACGCGTGTGATCTTGTGCGTTAAATCTTAAATAAAAAAACATCTCGAATATTCCTCAAAAAAAAATTGAAGACTGCAAAAAGATTCGAAACAGAAAACGTTTTGCTTCGAATTTGAATGTCGAAATATTTTTGAAAATAGAACGTTTCGAAAACCAGTTAAATGTGTCGTGAGAATGTCTAGTGCAGATTCCAGGACAACGAGCAGTTCAAGGCTCAGTCAGTTCGGCATATACAGGAGTATAGACGCCAGAACCGAGGAGTTCTTGCGGTTGTCAAGGAAACGCCAGATCCGGCAAGGATGCGCCTGCGCCGCTGTATCAACGGCCATTACTGTCACCATCGTCATCGTGAGTATATTTCGTTGATTATGCTACTAAATGTACCGCAATAGTATTACATGTCGTAGTGAACACTGTGTAGTGAATTTGTGGACTAAGTTCTGTTCAAACTGTTTGTTTACGCATTACGACTATCCCTTAAAGATTTTTAATCGGCTGGTGGTGCGCAAACAAAATTTTTATTTGAGCAAGGCCTAGACTTCAGACTTAATTACCTGTTATTAATTAACTGTTAAGGTCTACTGGCTGAAATTTTAATGATGATGATGATGAATTAACTGCTTTTTTTGTATGTTTGTCGAACACGTTCTAAATTTGGACAATATTAACAACTATTAACTTGGATGACCGATATACTTTGGGATTTAGTCTGATGCATTAAGCTTTCAGGAGTATAAAATGAGTTACGGATATTATTATTCTATTATAAAAACTGACCGGTATGAAAGCGGTTTGTAAAAGGGATCATCATAAATATAGAAGTGCTGAATGACGAATTGATATTTGTCGATATGATACAAATTTAGAAAGTAGAGTTGACGGAATAGTTCATTTTATGTCTGTATTTTATATTGTAACTAATATAATAAAAAGTAGTACACAATACACGTATTATAATAGACATATAAATATGTAGTTATTTCAAAGTTGTTTATCCTCAGTTGATATAGTACTCATATAATACCTACATACCAGAGCTGATCTTCATTATTTTTCAATCAAGAAAATAAGTTTTAAAAGGATTTTTTATAATACGTTTAGGTGAACTGCGTATTTGATAATTGTGGAAGTAATGAAGAATACTAGTACCTACATAATATAATTTTATTTAACCCATTACGTTCTACCCATCTACGTGCCTACGCTCAAACAATAAAAAATAACTAGCAGTCTGATTGTAACTCCTATATGAAACAATTTACTATTTACAAAAGAGCCGTTTTAACTAGACCAACCAGATCAAACGAGCTTCAAAATAAAATAAATAACCTTAGGTTTAAAAAAGCCTCATGATTGGTTAGATAATAGAGTATAAAGAATTTATTTTTTAACTTTTGGATATTATATAATATCACTTAAGTCAAATTTACATTATCTTTTCTGGCGAGTACAAAAACTTGGCTGTCTTCTGTAGAGAACTGTAAGTTCTATTCGAATCGACTAAAGGGATATATGACCTAGTGGCGGCGACACCTCCTGGCTCCCTTAGTCCAGCGGTGGACTGTTAAAAGCTATTCATTTGTAATGACTAATGAAATGACAGTGGTTTAGAAATCGCGATACCAAAAATGGAAACACAGATACTTATCATCTGTTTTCGTCGGAGTCTTAAAACGGAAAAAACTATCCGAACACAGTCATGTCAACATTATATCACGTGTCGTTAAAAAATGCATTATTTCAAGCATGTGATTGTTGCGCATTGTTGTCAGTTGTTTTTGTAAACACTTTGTTACGAAAACAGAAATTTCACCGGATAATTGCTTTCCTATTGTCAATTTTGTCACGCTTCGCCTTTTTTTGGGTAACTTTCGTGTCTATAAGTCAACACTTTATGGCTACATGAATGCATTAAAGCCTACTGTAATGCGTTAGAGTTAATTAACCGTTGGTTAATAAAGTCATATTTTAAATAGCTTACACGACTAATGCACAGGCAACATAAAAAGCAACGTGGAAGTTTAATATATTTCTATCTATAAGTAATCTACATGCATATATATGACATAATTGACATAGTTAGTTGCGTAATTTACTAATAGCTTTTATAATATGGTCTCACATGCATAACGTATATAGCCATAACCGAAATTTTGTTAACATTATTTTTAAGTACTATTCCATCTAATTTATGTGAAAGTACGTACTATACCTATTTACCATAATACATGTTATGCGCGCTATCAACTAGACGAATTTTGTTCTAATGTTTGGATGTTTTCTACCCTACAACGCGCTATTGGCTAAGTAGATTTTGATTAAATTTAATAAGTAGAATCCATTGGATTACTATTTAAGCAAATGCCTGAAAAATAATTAATGATTTCTGTTATTATAATATATAGATATTTTCAACTCTACCACGCACTATCGACCAAGTTGATATTAATTTAAAGTAGAGGCTACTGGATTGCTATAAAAATACGGCCCTGTAGCCTAGTTGGTAGTACGTCTGTCTTCAAAGCACAGGGTCGCGGGTTTGAATCCCGCCAGAGCAATCATTTGTGTGATGAGCACTTGTGTTTGCCTTGTGTCTGGATGTTTTATATTTATATATGTATGTATATCAGCTGTCTTACAGTAGTACAAACAGGCTCTGCCTAGTTTGGGGTCAGATGGCCGCGTGTAAGATGTCCCCATATAAAAAAGAAGCAAATGCCTGAAAAATTATTTATGCACCATGCTTTGACTACTTACGATACTAGTGAATCAGCCGACGCCAGTCCATTGCTGAACTCAGGCCTCTCCTTAAGTAGTCAGGAGTGGCTATAATCCCCACGCTTGGCAGGCGGGTTGTTGCTGCCTATTCTCTAAGAGAGAAAGAGAGAGAGATATTTCCCACAGCTTAAATGCTCGTCTGGTCTCAGCCTAAGTCGGAAATCACTCGGCTTCTATGACACTTTGACTCCTTTACCTTTATTATATTGTTATAAAATGATATTTATTAAGCTCACTGCTTAAATTGCGACCACACACACAACATTTAAAATTATCTGTGGAGAATTAGTGCTTGCGGCGGATAGGAGAGAACCTAGCGGTAGATTTGTTTACCACCTTCCACTAATCTTAATCAATAATTCGAAGAAAGTGCCTTTAGTTCCCTTGAGAGTCCTTCAAAAGCTTACGTCATATGTTTTCACGACACATTTATTAGTTCAATAAAAAAAAGTTGCCAGTCCTATTCAAATTAAAATAAAGAGCGCACAGATTAATAAGGACCACTCTCAAGTTGGCTCTGTGCTCTACCGGAGTCACGGTCCGTGCGCCCGCGCATGTCACCTGGCGATAAAAAAGAAAGCAGCAAGTGTGTTCCGAGATGCTGTCGGAATTTCAGATCGTTTTACCAATTTAGTAAACATACTTATCTGCATGCAATCATACGAGTATTTACCAAAAAGTCGCTAAAGCTCATGAATCTATGTTTAAAAGAATATTGGATGTTTATGCTTACAATTTTGGTTATACATATAGAAACTATAACCCAGAGTCAGTTGCCAGTACATGCGGCTGGATACTATGACCTTTCACCTTTGGTATTCCGTAGCAGGAAGGTCGAATTTTGTAATGGACTGTACTACGAAACTATTGTACCTTTAGTCAACTCATCCACTAGAGGTGTGTTTCTTATTTTAACCCGAGAACTATACAGCACTACCGATTGAAGTAAATTTATTTATATAGAAAATTTATTTATTTACATTCGCTCTACAATCAAGCTAGATGTGGGCAGCCCTTTCCGAACCTGACGACGAAATCACTAATGCGGTTAAAGCAGCCAAAGAATTTAGATTACACGTAACATAATGCCCCTGGTAGCGAATACTCTTCAGGTAGCAATGCCCGTATCCTCCGGCGGCGGGGGCGCGACCAAAATGAAAATCAAAACTAATTCAGAGACGGAGCCCCTCAGGCGTTTCTTCACGATGTTTTTCCGTATCAACGCGCTAGGTTCAAGGCTCCCTCTCCCCGCCCCTAGACGCTTTGTTACATGACTACTTTGGGGTAGAGCCATCGGCTTCTTTGCAAGCTTGATTTGTCGTACTTTTTCGACAAAAGCATAGGTCAATTCAAAAAATAAATAGATGCGGGCGGCGCAGCACCGACCGTTGTTGTGAAGATATTTGATGGCATTTTGTCAAGCAGTGGACGTCTACAGGCTGATTATGACGATGATAAAAGTCATGCACTTAGAGTATAAATAGAAAAATTTCGTCATGCATTTGAATTATCTATAACAGTGGTTCTTAGCCGGTGGTCTGCGGACCACAGATGATCCCTGGAAGCATTCCAAGTGGTCCGCTATGTAACCGTAAACAAGTGACTTGACGTGATGAGATGAGTCGAGTCGACACAATGCGAACCGTTTTATTTTAGATTTTTACGAAATTATAAATAAATGTTAGTCGTAAAATTATGCGTGTTATATTTACAGATCTTTATATAAACAACTCTTTATTTATTTAAATTTAGGTACTTTATACTATATTACCAATTGGGTGGTCCCTGGCAAGACAAAAATTATGAAAATGGCCCCTCATGCCTTAAAGGTTAAGAACCACTGAACTTTAAGATCTAAATTCAATGTTTCACATCCCTATTTCTATTACTAATACGGTCTTGTTGTCTTTAAATTCCGGGTAAAGCATGATTTCTAGAGTTAAAGAAACACTTGAATGAATGGTATAATCGTCTTCTTAATTTAAATACACCGACTAGAGCTCAAACTATGCAATCAGTGCGATATGAAACACGCATAGTAACAATTAAAACACGTTCTTCGTGCTGCGTTTTGTCACTTCATAAAACGTAATAATAATTTATTACCATACTTCTTACGACTCGCAAAGCGCAAGAACAATAATAATGAACAACTTTAAGAATTAATGACAATATTTCAATTGGAAAAAACAAAAGTTTTCATATAATCAATATTAAGAATTAGTACACTTCACTTCGCGTTGACTGTACCGTCAATTCAGATTCAAGGTGTTATCTGCAATCGACTGTACTTGAAATGGAAATAGCTTTCGAAAAATGTATAATAAGCACTTTATCGAAATATCTAAGTAATTACGTTTTAATCTCATATAATTATGTCTCCACCTCGGAATACAGGTCATTAGTCGACCACGCTGGCCCTGTGCGGGTTGGTCTACTTAGCACACAATCTTCTAATTTTTTCGCAAGTGTGTGCAGGTTTCCTTCATGTACAGTAGCCAGCACATGCCGCTGGACATGTTGACATTGAGAGCGCTCGTATTCCGTAACGGTAGCGATGAATTTCATAGTTCGAATGTCCAACCGCATGTGCTGGCTTCTGTACATTACAATGCCTGTCAGAGTACGAAAACGCACCTCCCAGAAATCAACAACAGTCGGAACCACTACTTACCGCACCGACGACGACGCTCAGAGTCAGTGAAAGTAATTGATAACGTTTATTTCGTATGTATACCTACACAATTTAAATTTATTTTTTATTTAACTAATGATACGTGACATTCGCTTACAGCTCTATAATAAATCGCTATAGCCATTGATTAGTCTTGCAAAAGTGTAAAAAGCTTTAATGTAGGTATAATTTTTAATTTTAATACTAAGCTATTAAAATAAACATAAGTAATCCCCAAAACTGCCAAAAAATCTGTAAAATCGTGATTATTATTTTTTTTCTTAGACAAAATTACAAGTAAGTATGTAAGTACAGAAGCCAGCACAGCGATTGGAACTCACCCCACCGCTACAGAAAGTATTCGGACGGCGGACTCTCACTCAAGGTCAACATGGCCAGCCGCATGTGCTGGCTACTGTACAAAAATAAAATGTGATGTTACCTATATTTCTGTGAATGAATCAAAGCTTGAAAATAATTAAATCTTCCAGCTCTGGTCCTCTACCCACACTTAGGCCTATTTACATGGTTCCAGTATTTAGTAGAACGAGCTATAAGAATGCTTCAGTCTACTAATTACTCTCCTTCTTTTTGAGTTCACAGCAAATTCACTAAACCTCTCTGTAAAAGACTGGAACCGTGTGACCGGCCTTTATATAAATTTAATTATATTAAATAAGCGACATCTTTTCTAACCAATAAGACAATCTGTAGAACATAGTTTGACATTGTGTAGCAAACCTTGCACTGAAACATGCACGCATTATGTAAATGTGACTAACTTCCAACATTTTCCTAAACGTCAATATGGTAAGTTTTTAAAAACATTTTAATTTTTTAAATAGACATCTATTAGGTACTAGGTACCTATTATTGTTTCCTGCTTCTTTTTTTTCAAATTATTTTCTGCATTTCACATCTCCATTTGCGAATAATTAAATAGGTACTGAATAATTCAATTGTGTCACTTTTCTTTTCTTTTTTTCAGACTGTACTCCTAGTCTACGAATATACTATGAATCTGGACTCGCAGCCAGTAATGAAGACTCGAATGGCTGCCTGGCACAGTATATTTAACGACACATCTCCATTCGAAGTCAAATATAACAAAGCCAAAGTCAATATAGACCCTACTACATTGAAATTACTCCCTTTAGTACTGAAAGCATTAAACCAAAACCGACATATAGAAAAGTTTACAGACGCTTCAGTTTTGGAGACTGGGACAGAAGGAATAAAAGATCCCATCAGCATAGATAATAGTTTCAAAAAAAGCCTTTTTCATGGAACTAAAGTTAAACCAACACAAAGTATCCAGACAACTGATTTTAAAACTCCTAATGCTATTAGTTACAAAACTAACTTCAATAACTTGGATTATTACAGAAAAATAAGACAAGAAAACCACAACAACAGAATGTTACACTATTTTGACAAAATGACTAATGTGAATACTTTTGATTTAGCTGCATCTGACGACGTTGAAATGGCAAGCAGTTTTAAATCTGAAGCAATTCGGCATAATGAAACGATTCCAAAAACATACAACAGTATAGCAACAAGCACACCGTCGATGGTAAAAAAAAGTAAAATCAGAATAAGTACCAGCAATAAACAAAATAATACCATAAAGAAATTAACTTCTAAAAACCAAAGACTTACTACAAAGCCAACAACAACACGAAGTTTTCCACATAATAATTCAATATCCAATTTAAATAAAACAAGACAGAAAACTAATGTTCATAACAGGAATCAACGTCTGACACCTAAAACATCTACAAAAGAATGTAAATGTACCAAGACACTAGCAATACTATTATCTAAACTATTGGCTGACATTCAAAACATATTACCAGAATTATATAACATATCATGTGGTGAACATCGAAAGGATAATTTGGAACAAATTCTGCTTACAACAACTTCAACCCCTACCAGATCCAAACCAAAAATGAATTTCGTAATACCTAAACTTTCATTTGCCAAGAAAAATATGAACACTTTCAACAAACCAAAAAGTATATTTGGAACAAATAAAAGACTCAACTCAGCTTTTAATAAAACTGTTGCAGAGATGTTACCAAATTATTTTAATTTACTTCCGCGCGTGATATTTTCTAAGAACAAAATAAAAACAACCACGATGAAAGCATCTATTGAGCGTACGTATACCACTGAATCTTTTAAAGGAATTAGTACAGAACCTTTGAACAAAGTGAAAAGTGAAAATATTAAAATGCTGAAGAAAAACATAACAGGGGCATATAACCACGCACTACTCGACAACATTACGAATAAAGCTACATATTTTGTTAATGCATCAAACACACCGGCATTTAACATTGATATAGAACATAATATTACCAAAAGTGGGTTCCATTTCTCCAACGAAAGTACAGAACAATTAAACATTCTAGACAATGAAAAGTCTTTTTCACATCGACGCGACAATTTGCACGTTTATCCACTCACAAAATTACCAGAAAAACAAGACTTAACAGCGGTTCATGAAAAACAAACTGCTAAAAGTATAGTTGATTGGTTGAAAGGTCTCAAAAATACGAATACGAATGATTATTTATTCAAATCAAATCTTGAAAGAGAAAACAAACCTCTTCCGAAGATACAAGAGACAGCGTTCAATAATGAAACAAATGTATCTGTACCTGTAAATAAAAAAGAAATCGAATTAATACCAAATAGTAACTTGAATTTGTTACATGATATTAATGTGTATCAAGAGAGTAAAAATATTACACATAAAAGAAAAAAAATCTATCCGATTTGGCCTGAACATGATCCTAACTCCCAAACAAATATTACTAATAAAACTGTCATACCAATCAATGTGTCTAAATCTACAGAGGAAAAAAGAGATGGTTCTCAGCTTTCTGTGATAAATATTTCAAAACAAAATGCAAATTCAACAGCAAATGATGATAATAAAGAAAAAACTAAACGTAATAGTCAAACGCTTCAGCAAAATATAACTTTACATATTAATATACCAGAAAACAAACAAGGCATAAATAATAATCATAATATGAATAGCACTAATAGTGTTAATAAAACAAATTACACAAACACAATATTACCGCTAAATAGTACGAAACGATTTGAAAGCCGAACACGATTATTTTTTTCTAAATTTGCTGAAATTAATGACTTATTATATCAAACCAAAAATATATCAAATACTACAATATACGAAAAGTTTAATTTTGATCTCAATTTTAATATGACGGATGATAACAATACACTCGCCGCTTTGGAATATGATGAGTTTAAATTTCTTAACGACGAAATCGTAGAACGAGATAATCCTGAGGTACGATTTTCTGAAATTGACAAATATAAGACTGTGAACAATATATACGAGAACTCTGAGGACTCTACAAAGTTTATTAAATCGATGTTGCCAGTAAGCAGACCCGTGTTTTTAGAAATTCAAAGAAACGAATGGAAGCCCGATAACGGTAATCGTGAACTAGACTATGGAAATAACTACAACATTTTCGATTAAGCTTGCATACAATGTAGAAAAAATGTGTTTTCCTTTGTAACATAAATTAACATAGAATTATAAAATAAATATAGTTCAATCAGTACCTTACGAGCTTTTATTTATCAATTCAAAGTATTATGCAAATATAATAAAAAAATCTATAATGAGAACTCTTTTTTTCAGGTAATTCTACTAATCTACGAGTACGCGATTGCAGTAGAATCAAGTTTAGTACAAAAAATAAGAAGCAACTTTATAACAAATGGAACGAACGAAAATGACAACCCATTTGCTGACAGATTAGATCGGAATTTTCTAGGATTCGACCAAGATTATTACGAAAGAATGCCATTACTTGTTAACGCAATGCAAGAAAACAGTCATGTAGATCCAGTTGTAGACACTGCTGCATTAATCAAATCTAAAGCTAGATATAATTTGGCAAATCTTTCAGGACCTACATCATCAACTTTTAATCATAGAACAAATTTAATCAGAAGAACCAGTCCCAGACCATTTTATTTTGAAAATAAATCTCCTACTCCGACACCATTTAGTAAAACTTACGGTTCAAGAAGCTGGATCGACAGTTACCGAAACGCACAAAGACTAAAAAATCTTCATCAAGTTATACAATACCTGGAAAAAACCATAAATGCTAAGTTCGGAGATGTGTATGCTTTACCTTCAAGTACTATTGCTTTTTCTGGAGTTTATGTTGAGCCCACCATAAACCAACCAAAGCCTACATCACCTACAATAGATTTATTAACACAGGATTCAAATATAGTAAAAAAACATAAATTAAATCATCAGTCATCCGACCCTCTTTATAATTATAAGCCCGACAGTCCAGGAGATGTTAACCTTCTTGCAGATGGGTTTTTTAGATTTTCGCCAGTTCCTACACAAAGTTTACTAACAGATAAGTTTTCAACACACATTCCTATGTTTAGACCTATAACACATCGCAAACGAAACTGTATTGGAGTTAAATGTATTGATACAGCGGAAAGTAAGATAACACAGTCACAAGAAACTAGTGTAGTTGAAACAAATTCTCACGATAAATTGAAAACTTTCAGCGTCATGCTCAATCTTTTTCCATTAAAACCCAATCATATAAACAATGATAGAGCTTTTGAATCATCGGAATCGACACATACACCAATTAATAAAATTTATATAACCACTTCAAGACCTACAGTGCAATTTAGAAGAAAATCCACAACACCGAATATCAGACGAACAACTACACGACTCATAAGACCTAGAATACTACCTACGAAAAAAACGTTTAAAGCGGATACTACTGAAGAAAATAGAAAGCCAGCTATAATAGAACCAAAAATGATAGTACATGTAAATTTATATCCAATTCCCGAAAGACAAGATCAAGACACTATTGAGAGTAGTACTCATTCAACAACATCGAGTACTACTACTACCACAGAGAGATATTCTACACAAATTCCTATATTGACATCAACTCAAGTAGAAGATTATCACGTAGGGAGTTCTGGTATAATTTCACCTGATTCTCGCCTTACTCCTGCCCCTCCACCACCCATACCAATAAATATTCCTTCTCTTCCAACGCCTACGACAATGATACCATTTTTCGACACAATAACGTCAAGTACTGAGCAAAGTTTTAGAGCTACTAATCCACCGGAAATATTGAAGTTTGGTCACGAAGATGCCAAAATTCCAGATCATTATAAAACGTTGATAAAAATTGAAGAATCTACGAGCTACCAACCCGACATAAATAGAAGAAATTTCAAAGATAGAGTTGAAAGCAATGAAGATTACGAAATGGAGACAAAAACGCTTATTGCAAAACTAAAAAATGGAGACGACGTAACCACAACAGAAGGAGTGACCACAGAAAATTTAAAAGACTATAAAGAATCGTCTACAGTAAAAACCTACGTACCTCAAATTAATGGTCACTATAGAAGCGTCAATCAAAATTCGAAGAATATAAATACTTGGATAATCGAGAATACACAAATCAATAGAAAAAAAAGGCTAGAGATGTCAGTCACTGGTTTCCGTAAGACCACTTATGTACCGCAGTATATTGAAATCAAAAGAAATAATACTAGAAATTCGAGTGACAAGGATGACAAGGAAACATTATAGCATTATGAAAAACATTTGCGAACTTAGTTTTTCTAATTTTCAGTGTCCCACCGACTATAACTTTTACTTAATATTAGTTTCTGTGTAGAATATAGTGGGACTGTTGTAAATAAATTGTTTGTAATACACGTAAACATTTTATTTCAAAAATTATAGACATCTATCGGCGGACCTAGAAACTTATTCACTCAGTCAAAATCATTATGCACGTGCGCAAGTTTGAGGGCACCAACTCTAAGGTAAGAAGTAATACTTGCGTTAACCGACAGGTGGCATTGTACGGGTGTAACATTAAACGCAAAAGCTTTCAGAAGGCACGTATGTTGTAATATTACCTACGTGATTTTAAATAAAACAAAATTCTGTAAAATATACATTCCATAGAGGTTTTTTAAATATTTATCTAATACAAACTAGTCGTCGTATAACTTAAATCATCAGAATTAATAACAGAAAGAACGTTCTTTATATTTTCTTAGAGAATTTCAAAACATTGACGAAAAGTAGACTTGTTCAAATAAAAAACCTAAGCTATTTTCGTTGTGCTTTTATAATACGATGAAAAGCCTTTTTTACTCCAGTGACCTTAATACAGCTATTTCGTTGGCCCTAATATGACCCGCTCTTCCGTCCTTATCTAACCGGTATGACCTTATACGTTCTATCTCAGCTCACGCATCTTAAGAAAAACCCGTTACTTTTACCCGTGCAAAAAGGCTCTATCTGTAGAGCGTCGCAGACGGATGTTACAAATATTTTTCTTCTTACTCTTACAACAGCTTAAACTAATATAGGAAAGAATGAGAAACGCATAACACAAACCCAGTGCTGTATACCGGTGGTGCAAGTTTTTGACAGTACGTTTCAAACTTGACGGAGGCAGTGACTCGAGATACAAGATGTTTTGTGTAAAATAAACTGTATCTAAATGTTATGTATTGTAAAAATGTGCTGCGGAGTGTTAAAAGTGCAATAATAGTCGGTGTACCATATAAGGATTTTGTTAAAGATAAACAAAGGTAAGAATTTGGAAATTAACTGTTAGAGTAACGGTAAAGGTATGTTTACATGCGGAACTTTCTTCGCAGAACATTTAAGTTAGTCATCAAGGACAAATCCTATTTGTGTGGCAAAATTAACATTACTCTAGATTTAACCAAAGTTCATTATTCATAGCCAAAAATATTTAATTAGGTAGGTATGTGAACAGTCAGCTGGACTACATATAAATACATATCACATTAAAAAAATAACGAATATTATATTATATAAACATGTAAATACGTATAAACTTGATAAAATTTATTTTAAGTAGTATTAAAGGTATTGAAATAACATGATATTTGCATACCATTAAGTCAATAATGCATATCTCATTTTAAAATTCATTTAACACACCTTAACTCCAAAGCCTGGTTTGCAAACTTGTTTGGAACCTAGGTCACAAAAATGTCACATTCAATAAACAATAATCAATTTGATACATGGTTTTAAATTCATAGTTAGTTGCTTAAAATAACAGAGACAAAGTTAAAGATCTAAAATGATAAATGGCATCTGATGTCGTATTAAGTTAATATAACATAAAAAGCAATCAAATTAGTGAAAAAACAAATGCCGATGGATATAAGGGGCAAAATACCTAGTGAAAAACATTATTATGTTTGTATTTGTATAAAGAAATATTTCTACATTATTGAGCTTGAATAAATTTATCAACACTACCAGGGCTTTATACATCCCAAGCAGGTCATGTTCAGAAGCCATAGAAAACAGCAAAAAGGGTTCTTCAGTTGAGGCAAAAAGCACACATTGGTTAGAGCTATTAGCGCCTTTCCCATGACGCATTGTCTTTAGTTCACTGACATGAAGGCCGATACTACAATACGGACAATACCATGGTGCTGTGTCGGTGATTTGTCTGATAGAAACTAGATTTACGAACATACCTTGGTCATTGAAAGAAAAAGGTTTTTAGAGCGAGATTGATTGATAGGTTTCGAAATGTAATGACATTTTGTTGTTGAGTTAAAAATTCGGAAGGCAATATTTTTATCGTGGTTAGCTAGTTAACCATATAGACAGATAGTTTTGATTTTCGACTTCAACTTATTGAAAAAAAAAAACTGATATTCTTTATTTTTTAAAAAGGCTAGTATTAATTTAAAAACATAACATGAAAGCATTATCTGAAGAACAACGTATACTTTTTTCCGAAAATATTTATACGGCGCGTGTTACATACACTCTCGAATTAAATCTGGTGAAACTTGATCCTTGATCAATTAAAAAATTAAAACACCTAGGTACGAAGTCTTCGTCACTATTAAACCCTTCTCTTATTAAAACAACTTACCTTGACAAACATAGATGGTTTTTAAAACATTTCTTGATCATCTATATTTATTAAGCATCAAATACGTTCTACTACAAACCTCTTCATCATCGGTACAATCACGAGCAAGACTCCATTGTTCGGAGTGTTGCCAATCACGACCCATCGCGATGTTATGAGAAAGCCCGATCAAAGGAACCTTTATTATATTTAGTAATCGTTAAATGTTTACAAAACACAATATTCCCGATAACTTTTGCGAGTTTCTACCGGATACATAAGTATTATATGAAAAATAATGTGTTTATATTTAATTACCCGACAAAATATATTCAATTTGGTGTAGCGTAAATTTTCTTCAATGTATTTTACCTATTTTTACAGATAGGGAAGATAAATTTAAGAACGCTTACATCACTGTTGCGTCAAAAAAAACATCTTACTCGTATACATCTGATATCACCGTTAATCTCGGCATCGATATTGAGACAAAAAATAAAATAAATTGTGTGCCTAATCGATGCAGAAGATAATTTCATTCGAATTAGGAAACTGACACGATTGGTCGCCGGTCGCGTGACAATAAACGCTTGCGCAGCGCAAAATAGAAAAATAATAATGGCAATTGTTTTAAATAAACCTATAGATATGTCATGTACGTACAATATGGTACGAGTATATATTTAATGTAAGCCACAACAAACAAGTTGTAATATTCTACTCAATTTACCTGATTATAAAGATACCCGTATCAATTAATAATATAGACCTAAACCTAATCAAATGAATGGTCAATGATAAATGTTTTACTGAATTTACTAACACAATATCTCATGTTGAAGAAAACTTGCCCAAATAAAACTTACTTATAGCAACTTAAGCCTCCAACATCTAAACACATAACACATCTCACAGTACACTGTCATCAAACATAATGGTAAACGTGATTGTCCGTTACTCAAACCAGTCGTTTACATTTAACAGCACAATGTGTCATACACTTTATAGTTTTTAATTATTGTGCGATCTTCATAATTTTTTAAGTGATTTAAAGTGGAAAAATTGCACAGCGATAGTGTGATTTGATGTGCGACGTGATCTAATTACAATTAATTGCTGATCATTAAACTCTTTGATTGAGCACATTAATGAAATTACTGATGTGTTCATGATAAACTGTGATTCATTAAGACAGCGAACCTGATGTTGAAAAATTACATCGCGCTGAAGGTGAAGATAAAAATGATGAATGATAACATTATTTTGTTTATTTAAATACATAAAGGTACGTAAATGGACACCTCATGTCAACTGACCCAGCACAATAAATCTAAAACCACTACCACCACTTTTACTTGAACTCAAAATTCAAAGGAACTCTATCTTCCTGTTACAGTTACGCTTAAACTAGAGAACCAAAATAATCAAACACAGCGACTGTTGAAAAAAGTTAACAAACAAATAAAAATAAAACAAGCATTAACAAAGAAACGCTTAAAGAGAATCCAATTTGCAACATGCTGCAGAAGCTTAAAACTCCCATGGGTGTATGCAACATTAATGGTCTAGTGAGAAAGATGCAAGACCTCCGAATTGGAGTACAAAAGAACATTACTTGCAACACCGACTCACACTACTGACGTAAAGAATTGTTCCAACACCTGACCGCAAAACTACTGATTCTGGTCCACCACTATTGTATAATCTAATGGTAATTGTAGTTTTTACATTATTACATTTATTCAAAGTTAATTGATTTAAACGTGCGGTTTTCTTTACTGTGATGGTTTTCATAAAGTTTGGCAAGTTATTAAAATATCCCATCTAATAAATTACAAAACATCTAGATAATATGTTAGTTATGTTATAAACTGTAAAAAAATAAAAAGTCTCCCAGACGAACATTTTCTAATACTACGTGATCGATGCCGAAATAGGTCGTTTAGTTTTGATATAGATCTTTGAACCATTTGCAAATGAAGTAAGATTGTCAATCGCAAATTATCGGTTTAGGTTTCTATAGAAACAGACAAATAATAGGAAATAAATATAACCCAAAGTACACTAACAAATATACCGGGTGTGGAAAAAACTCTGTAAGCTAAAATAGCTTAAATGAAGGGCATTTTACTTACCTATTTAAAATAACTCACATTTACATCCACAGAACCAAATTTAAACCTTACTTTGAACTGACTCTTATCATAAAGTGTTATGTAGTCTACCTTGAAAGTTAGCTTAGCACTTGAGTTTGTAACTTAGAACTTGTTATTAGAAATCTAAACTGTACAGGCTTTTATATTAGAATTAATAAGTATCAAAGGATTTGTTTTTGATGATAATAATAATATTTCCATCAGTTAACGCTTCAACGAAACATTATATTGTGTGCGTACATATTATTCTTTTGAGTCTCCCCTAATAAATATTCAGCTCCATTACAGATGGCTGAAATAATATTTCAACGTCGAAAAGTAGCCACAGTGCTGGCACCACCGGACCCTCTCATAATTCTGCTGCTCCTATCACTCTTACAACTGTCTGCCAGTCAAGTGATAAACAGGATTCCTCACTTCGTTCCTCAGACAGGGGACATGTCAAGGTTCAGTGTATCAGAAGAAACACTAGTTGGAACGCCAGTATACCATTTACAAGGTAATTCAGTAACACTAGCCTATGTAATTTAGAGAGAAAATTTGTCTGTAGGTATGGCATCCCATAATTCGATAGAAGCTGATTATATATAAAGCAATTTCGATTTTGTAAAAACAAATACTAGTAATCTTCTTTTTTTAATTGACTTACGGGTGGGTATAGATCTAAACGCAAACAGAAGACAACAACGGCAACTGATGCTTGTTGTAAAAAAATGTTACGTTAAGTTTTTTTTTTGCAGGCATTGACCCTGATGGTGGACAACTACGATATTCAATATCTGGTCCATATTTTAGTGTAGATTCAAGAACTGGAGTAGTCACTCTAACTAAATCTTTGGATCGCGAAGAACAAGATTCGCTTGAAGTAATTATAAGTATTACAGGTGAGCAAGTTACTTGTAACTGAAATATAATTTAATGATCAAACGTGTGATAAGTAAAAACATAGCAAAATATTCTGGTAATTACAGACGAACCTGTAGCAAATACTGAACCCAATACTATATCGTTAAGAAGAGTGATACCAGTGAAGGATGTTAATGACAATCCTCCAGTGTTTCACAACAGACCTTATATTCTGAACATCAGTGAAGCAACCACTGTCGGTAGCGAAATCGAGGTACAGTTTAAGAATTATTAATTTGTAGCATATACATTGCATAGAATCGCAATTCTATGCGATTAAAAAAATACAAAAGCACGCCTTTTTTCTATAGTAAACTTATTTTTTTTTTACAAAATTCCAGGTTCATCCAAATATTATAGTAACAGACAAGGATGAAGGTGTAAATGCAAAAATTCGAGTAACATGTACGACTAAAGATAAAGGCAGTGACACTGAAGCCTGTGCCATGTTTAATATCGTCACTGATACGGTAATTTAAACTTCAGTCGATGAATAATACAAACCACTACGTACGCAAACTTTTACGATTTTGTTACATTATTTGCAGATAACACCAAATAAGTACCAAGTACGCATTTTTCTCAACCAGCAACTAGATTACGAGAGCAGATCTGCATACGTTATTAGTCTTGAAGCAACCGATCAGTCGGATAGACCACTAAAAGCAACGGCTAGTGTCGCAGTGGCCGTGAGCGATGTACAAGATCAACCCCCAACGTTTTTCAACGCACCGTACTCTGCTACTGTAGCGGAAAACACTCCACCGGTAATTCATTTCTACAAAATTCCAGAATTAAGCATACGTACCTACATTAAAACTCGCTTTTACTGCCATTATTACATGATTGTTTTTCAGAATACCAGTATTATGGAAATCATGGCGAAAGACGGTGATACTGCTAATCCTAGACCAGTCTTATTAACCATCGAAGGAGACAATCAACAGTATTTTAAACTTGTGCCCGAAAGAGCTATTGGTCGTGCAACTTTAGTAACTACTGATGTTCCTATTGATAGAGAAAGTAATGTCGTCCTACAAAATGGAGGAGTTTATTCGTTTTCCATCAAGGTAAAAAATTTATTTGTAATAAAATCTAACAAAATTAGATATAAATCCTGACAAAGGCATAATTTAGATGATGTACAACTGTTACGCGATACAAGATTTTGGTGTTATAACTCTTATTTAGTCTCCAAAATATTGCTAAGAATAATATATTATGTTTCTTACTTACAGGCTACAGAACTCATTAACAACGAAGTTCCTTCAGATTACACGGTTTCGACGATAACTATAATTGTAACTGATGTAGACGACCATATACCAGAGTTCAACAATGAAGCATTCGATATTTCAATACCAGAAAATATTGACAACGGAAGTCCTATACCTGGTCTATCTATTTATGTAGAAGACTTAGATATAGGACAAAACAGCAAATACGATCTAAGGTTAGAAAATGTGTTCAACTCTGAAGGAGTATTTTCTATAAGTCCATCTCATGGAGAAGGAAAAACACCTATAAGTATAAAGGTCATAAATTCCTCAAGACTTGATTACGATGTAGATGACGATGAAATGAGGACATTCAGTTTCGATATAGTAACTTCTGCTGGGGGTGAAGATCTTTCCATTGCGAACATCAATATCAAATTGTTAGATATGAATGACAATGCACCAGTGTTCGAACAACAGAGTTACAAGTTCGATGTTCTAGAAAATGCAACAGTTGGTACTAAAATTGGAGACGTATGGGCTACAGATAAAGATTATGGTATATTCGGTGAAATACAGTACAGTTTAACTGGATTTGGATCCAATCTATTCAAAACAGATCAAAATAAAGGAGGCATATACGTAGCTCAAAAGCTAGATTACGAAAAACAAAAGAGCTATAGCTTAACTTTATTTGCAAAAGATGGCGGGGGTAGAGATTCTACGACAAGTATTTATGTAGATGTTATTGATGTTAATGACAATGCACCAAAATTTGAAGTTCCGGAGTATAGTCGAACAATAAGAGATGGTGCAACTAGTTTTGAACCACAACTTGTAGTTAGAGTAAGTATTCATTTATTGTATAAATCAATCCGAAAAATACTTTACATCATATAGACGTAACATATATATACCTACTTACTCAAGCTAATACATATTAAGGTACCCTACTACGATTTGACACGTTACTTATTATGTACTAAACATTTTTGCTTTGAGTAAAATAATGCAATATAGTCATTTATTAGAGTAAGTTCAAAGAAACATTTTTTACGACTTATTCAACATTTTAAAGGCGACTGATGCCGATGGACCAACACAAGGGGATGGAAAAATAAAATATACGCTGGAGTCTGACAACAGTATTACGAACAAAGGTAATGTGTTCGCTGTTGATGAAAACACAGGAGAAATCACTATTTTTGATAAAGTAGAAACTATGGATACACCGAGAGGACAATACGAATTAGTTGTTAGAGCCACTGATTACGGTGAGTCATCATCACTTTAAACACTGCCTTTTTATTTTACAATTTTTTGTACAATGGGTATGCTATTTTGATTGTTTATTTATAACTTTTTTAAGACAATTATGCCTATTATTATTTTATTTTACATAAATTTAAGGTATACCACCACTTCACAACGAAACCAGAGTTTATATTAGAGTAGGCGTTCCTGGAAACCAACGTCCCACATTCAAAGGCAACTACCATCATTATAAGTATACCGTCATTAAACGGAATCCCGATAGCAATGAAGATTTCACATTTGACCTAAACCCAATGAATTACAAAGCCAGTATAAGAGAAGATGCTAAACCAGGAACAAATGTTACTACGGTTGTAGCTAACGATCCAGATGGGCTTGATGATCTTCTTACCTACCATATTGTTGCAGGATCAAAAGACAACTTTGTTATCAATGAAAAGTAAGTTTTGTTTGGTCGACCAGCGTGGTCGACTAAGGCCTATTCACCCTGTTATCAGGGTAGGCTCGAGCCCCTCGGTGGGGACATGTATGAGCTGTTAACGAAGTTTTGTTTGCTTAAAAATATATTATGTTGTTTTCTTGTGAGAAATAAATGCAAAATAACATTACTTGTCCTTTCAGGAGTGGTCTTATAACAGTATCAAGTGAAGCAAACTTAGATCGCGATGTCAATACAGACAAGTATGAAATAATAGTATCTGCTGTAGATAGTGGTGTTCCTATACCTGAAACAGCCACTACCACTGTATTTGTTACTATACAAGACGTGAATGATAAGCCTCCGAAATTCAATACTACAGAAACCTCAACGTATATTTCTGAGAGAACTAACATTGGTGATATAGTAAGCAAAATTATTGCCTACGATACAGATGTAAACGCTCTACTGAAATTCAGTTTGATTGAACCAATAAAAGCTTTCTCAAATGGTGGAGTTCAACTAAAGACTAATTCAGCCTATGATTACAAAAAACTATTTAGAATAGACGAAGACACTGGAGAAATATTTGTTAATGGAACTTTAGATTATGGTCAAGCATCTATTGTAATACTTACGATTAAAGTTGTTGATGTCAATGCTGAATTAAACAAAGATGAACAGTATTCGGTAACGGAGCACACAGTTTATATTCAACCTTATGCGGACAGCCATCCACAATTCACAAATGCTGGATGGACAAGTTCTAATCCTTTAATATATCATAAAATCAAAGAGGAACAACCCATAGGAAGTACAATTTTAATTTTAATGGCCGAAGATCCAATATCTGGACATTTAGTGTCAAACTTTAAAGTGGTGAATTCCGACACAGGTCTGTTACAGGTAGACCCCTTAAGCGGTCAAGTAGTACTAACCAATCACTTGGATTATGAGAATCTTCAAAATCCTAATTTGACAATAACCGTCAAAGCAACAAGCAACGATGGGAGTAAAAACAGTATGGCTAAAGTTATCATTGAAGTTACAAATATTAATGACAATCCACCTGAATTTGAGAAAGAGGTAAGAATGAAAGCATTATTTTAACTTCCTTTATTTTTTTATATTCTCTAAATTACTTTTTTATTTCCAGTTGTACAAAGTTAGTATATTAGAATCTGTAAAATATCCGGAACAAATACTCACCCTGAAAGCAACTGATATCGACGGTGTTTTAACAGAAGAAGATAAAGAAAAAGGTTATTCTGATATTCGATATACTTTGAGAGGTGATAATTCGGATATTTTTATCATAAACAATATGACCGGTGTTATTCAGGTAAAAGAAATATTTGATTGTAAATCATATATATTAAGAAAAACAACCAAAAAAATATTCATGAAGTATTTTATTTTTAGGTAGCACCCAACAAAACTCTAGACAGAGAAAAACAATCTGTTCTTCGATTGGAAATAGAAGCTTCTGATACACCGAAAAGTGCGGCCGAGAGACTCAAATCTACAGCTACAATATTAGTTGACATTCTTGATGTTGATGACAATTCACCTATATTTGAAAAGCCAGTTTACACTGGTAGGATATTACTAATTAAAAAGACATAAGATGTAGTCTTCATTTTACTTATGCTATTATTATTTACTTTCAGCTGTAGTACCCGAAAATGTTCCAGTGGGAATTTATGTCACTAAAGTTACTGCAACAGATCCTGATGAAGGGCTTGGTGGTGAAGTAAAGTACGATCTAGTAGATGAAGGCGAAACAAATGGTAAACGATATCACTCAGCGCTAAAAATTGGAAACACTTCGTTTAACACACATACGCTAAAACTAAATATAATTTTTAGGTTTGTTTTCTATAGACCCGGCTACAGGAGTGATAACGACTAGAAAAGATCTAACAGGAAGGGGTCGTACTGAGCCATATAGGTTAATAATTGGTGCTACAGATGGCGGAGGTCATACTGGTGATACGTCATTATCATTGTATATTGGAGATGTCAGTGCAAATGATGGTATTCCACGATTTATTAGACCTTCTGATGGAGAAGTTATTAGTGTTAGCGAGGTACACACATGGCATTTGAAGTCAATAAACATTTAACAGCATTGTTGTTAATGGTGTAAATATTAATATATGGACATACTTCTCTTTTTCAGAATGCAACAATTGGTTCACCAGTATTTCAGGTTGTAGCTAGCGATCCAGATGATCCAACTCAGCCATCTGGTCAGTTATATTACTCTATACAGCAGAATAGCCCTGATGCAAAAAATTTCATCATAGGTAAATTGCGTAATATAATACTAGGTATATTAATATTTTATGTTGTAAATTTAAATTACTTAATATGTTTTAATATTTTCAGATCCTCACTCAGGGCTCATAACTACGCGGCAGTCACTGGACAGAGAACGAAAAGCTTCTTACACACTTGTGTTACTTGTTTCTGATAGAGGACAACCACCTCAACAAAGTACCAGAATAGCAAATGTGATGGTCACAGATGTCGATGACCATAAGCCACATTTTGCAAGGAATTCGGTATGATAATTAATTTTTTGTCAATTCGAATACAAAAATAATTACTTATTTTAATACTAGGATAAAATTGGGATTAGATTATAAACACATTTTGTAAAGTGATACCAAAGCATTTCACCGGTTAGCAAGAACGATAGGTTAGTAAATTCTATTCTATTTTTGTCATCACATAACTTTTATTTTTTTTGTTCCAGGATGATCCACCATTATTGATGAAAGTTAATGAAGAAGTACCAGTTGAAACAGTAATTGGATCATTTAAAGCCATTGACGAAGATATAGATGATAATGCTGCAATTGATTATTCTATTACCGCCGGAAATGACCTAGGTCTAGTCAAGTTAGAAAGAACAAACGATAGCAAAGCTTTTATTGTCGCAACTGGAAGACTTGATAGAGAAGCCATAGACAAAATACTCATTACTGTAAAATGTTTTAAATATCGGACTACACCAAGACTGACCAAGTCTTATAACAGATTGGTAAGTGAAAGAAAGTAATTACTTCATTAACTAATCCATAAATATTATTACTAATCCATAAAAGATTTAAAAAATAAATTAAGATGCCATCAAAACTAACACAAGACCAGGATATGGCTCACGTGTAGTCACGACATCATCATAACGTATGTTTCTTCTTGCAGGACCCGTCAGAAATTCAAGTTCTGATCAAACTCTTAGACATAGATGATCATCTACCTGAATTCGAAAGTGCAAATATGACAATAGGAGTTCGACTCAACATTCCTGTAGACACAAATATTGCTACGATCAAAGCTATAGACAGAGACCCTGACGCTCTACCAATAGATTATAAAATCGTCAACATGAGTTTTGAGTCACCTATCAGATCTAAGTCTTCGAATAATATTAGCGACGTGATAATCTTGAACAATGTAACAGGAGAGTTAAAAGTCATGAAAAATTTAATACACTACGCCGATGGCATATTTAGGTATGTACTTAACCTATTTTACATAAACATATTTTAAATAATATTTTTTTAAATCCTCACAGCTATAATGTAAATATTAGTTTTTATATAAATGTACCTACTTTTTGTACTGTACGTGTACTGGGCCAGCGTGGTCGGCTAAGGCCTATTCACCCTCGTTGAGGACATGTATGAGCTGTCAATGATAACTTACTTTTTACAATTATTTTATTGTTTCTCATTATTATAAATACCTGCTCTTAACTTATATTAATAAGCTGATAGAGAGCAACATAATTATTACTTCAATCGAACAAAAGTTCTATTCCGTAAAAGTTCCATTCCAAAATTATTATTTTTTATTACATTTTAATAATATTTTTAGATTGGTCGTAAGAGCTAACAATTCTGATGATCTTCAAAGGTATAGCGACGTTTTAATAGAGGTAAGTCGCACTTATTATATTACTTCTGTGATACAAGTAAATGGCAGTGTTCCTGTTATTTGAAAATACTGTACAGGCCACATAAAATCTATCTAATTAATATTTTATAAGAATTGTAAATCCTTTGTCCCCTACCAATATGGCACTACCACAGCTGTAAAGATTTATAAAGACGAAATTTTCATACCTTTAGATTATAGTAGTCAGGGAAAGAGACTTGCTCCGCTTGGTACTGCCCGGGGCCACCAGAGGGCGCATCAATGAGCTGAAGAATCGGATGGCAACGGCGCTGGCGCCACGAGGCCTCAGGATGCAGCTACACGACTCCGCCGTCAACAGCGCATTTATGGCTAATCCTGGGTTCGTAATTGCTATCTGAAAAAATATACACTTGAAATAAAATCTACACGTACATACTTCTTACAACTTTCACGGTTGTTTTCATAACTATTAAGATTTAAAACGGGATGTTTACCGTGGTATTTGTTTTATGTGAGTGCCCGATATTTCGATTCAGTTGCATGCATCATGATCACGGGACGACTCATACTCTATACGTATAATATAGAAGACCAAGACGAACGTTCCAAAATCAAATCGGGGACGTTCTGACAAAAGGTCGGGTCAAGGAGTACTCTGAACCGTCAAGCATGCATGAGGAGATTAATAAATGTGTAAAGTTTGTCTGGATCGTAGCAAGTGGAAGGAAGTGGTCTCTGCCTACCCCTCCGGGGAAGCGACGTGACTGTATGTGTATATGTATAATCTAGATAAGATAGAAACTTGTATTGGTATTATTGCATTCAAAGTCAGGTGCCAAAAAAAAAACCGATTATCGTTTATTATTTTGACTGAGTTTTAAATTGTACTTACAACCAGAAAACTTTGGACTGCACCATTGCATTGCTTAATTTTAGACATTTCATTCATGTTCGTCACTGGAAAACAACTGAACAAATTACTGGCACTTGGACTTACGGAGACCAAGTAGACGAACGGGGAAATGGACGAAGAGTGCCGAATTGATTTTGACATGAAAACAATTTTTTTTACAGACCATGCTTCCAATTCCGCAAGATGGATTCCGGAGAAGCTTTGACCCCTAAGGCCATGAAGGCTACGATTCGTTCTATGGGGGTAGAGTTCCAGGACATTCTAGAAACGTATAACGTCTACAATATTACTAACTGTGGAGTGTCCCGGCAGAAACACACGGTCTCTCAGCAGACTCTGTTAGCCGTAGCAGGGATTTTACCCTTTGCTGCACTAATTGCTGCACTGGTGTTATGCTGTATGCATTCTAGAGGTAAATAGATTGATAATTTGTTGGAAAATATTATTTGTGCTGATCATTATAGAAGCAAATTTTTGGTCTGATGATGTCATGATGATCAGTCTAACTTTGAATTTTGCTTTTAAAATCACTAAGTATTAATAAAACATTGTTATCTAAATATCTAAGTCAAATTTCATGAAGTAATTTTATCACTCTCGCCTTCATCTGAACATGTACGTGAATAGTACCGTTTTGTTTTGATTGTACCCGTTTATGAAGTGTTTTTTTTTCTCTGTTTACAGCAAAGAAGAAAGCGAGGAGACCACTGCTCCTTACGAGGGAGATATCCCCTACTTCGCAGAGCAACATATCTTTGCCAACTAGACATTATGCAGAACCATTGTACACAACTTGAAAGCCTATGACAATGAAACAAAATAACTGAAAAATAAATAATTCATCACAGCATCATATGATTTGGCTAATACGTGGTAAAATTTTAGATTAGTCCTATTTCTAGTTATTGACTAATCTGTAATTTGACAAACCAAATTTGTAAGTGAATGATTGAGAACGGGGTATTTACTGTAGTATAGTGATTACCGGGAAATGTATCTATACTATGTAATAAATAAAACAGTTTTAACCCCGTTTTGACACACACTAAAACTATGATTTTTAAACCATCATATACTGTAAAGAGAAAGGTATGATAACTTACCTTATCATTAAGAACTACCAATTACAAAATACTGATAGGTACAGTAAAATCTACTACCTATTTTTAGATTAAACTTATAATCGTATCATAGTGATAAAATCTTGTACATAAGCGTGGTGTGGCGTTGTGGGAAAAAGTACCAGTATAAAACGAAGCCATGTAACGGTTTCTGTCTTGGCTGGCGTACTTCTATACAATATTATTAAATAACTACTTTCACCTAAGAACATGGATGTACCTAAAGATAAGAAAATTCCATGCTCTACCACAGGAATGATGTTGTAGTGAGCGCCTGTTCTTTGACTTCAGATTATTTTTTATTGTTTCCCTTGGAGATGTATGATGATGGTCGGAATACCCAGTACCGACCTAACGACATTTACACATTGTTCAGTAAGTAGTATAAATAATGCCATGTTTTAAAAAAAATCTATTTCACAAGGAATTTGCCAAGAAAAAATAGTCAGAATGGTCGAATAAAATATTTTGACGCACCGCATAGTGATGACTTTATTTTATAATTGTATTAGAATATTTTTGATATTAACTTGTACAAAATGTGTGTCATTGATGATGTCCAATAACTTAGTGCGATAGAAATAATGTAGAGTAGGGTTTAGGGAATAACGTCTAAGTCACAAATTATATTTAATCTTTTATTTGGTTTGTATAGATAGATTTATATTTGTATAGGTACAGCTCTCTTATATTATTTGTAAATAAATGTACCTACTTTATGATTTTAAGATCTTTTTAATAAGAACAAAATATAAATTATTTTCTATAGTAAAAATATAAACCATATGAAAACGTATAGTCTTTTAATACACTTCATTACTTACTATCAACAATCAAGAGAATATGTATTGCACATGAAGAAGAGCAGTATTGAAGCACAAAACTTTTTTATTTTTTTATTTTATTATCTTTATTTTAATGTGAACATTAGAATTTTGTCTATTTCTAAACGTATATATTATTGTTTTTAACACCTCTTAACCTGGCCACTAAATGTATACCTAACGAAAAAGATGCATGTGAAGGTATGAAGAATTTCCAATAATAATGTCTTTAACCAGTAGTGTTTTTTTACACGCTTTATATTAGCTTCACTTGTAAGTAACTATGTATGTAAGAAAATCTTGGAATCTTAATTTGACCCACTTCCCGGTCTTCGATTAGGATGAAATTTTGCACACGCTCTGAGTTCTGATGACAATACATGACTAGTTAAGAAACGTCATTATAAATCCAATATGGCGGCCTCCCCACTTTATGTATAAAAAAAATCTTGGAATCTTAATTTGACCCACTTCCCGGTCTTCGATTAGGATGAAATTTTGCACACGCTCTGAATTTTGATGACAATACATGACTAGTTAAGAAACGTCATTACAAATCCAATATGGCGGCCTCCCTAAGACGGCGAACTGGCTGTTTGAAATCCACCCCCATGATATGGGTATCAAATGAAAGGGTTTTTTGTCAGGAATACGAAAAAAGAAAGTCACGTAACTTAAATCCAATATGGCGGACAGGAAGCGTGTTTTTTAGTTTTTTAAACTATGTATTTATTAAATGGTATTTTGTTCAACTTTATCGATGTTTTAAAGAAAAAAAATCCAATACATAGTAGGACTCGTAGTCGTGCGGGAGTGCGTACGGCCGCTATGTGGACGGCGCCAGTTCGGTTCTCTATTTATTTGCGCATAGCTCTGTCATCAGTAGGCCTACTATGTAAGTAGCGACAGGCTCGAGAAGCTGTCAAACGCGACATATTGACAGAACTGCTATGGCTCTAATGTCACTATGTCGCGTTTGACAGCTTCTCGAGCCTGTCGCTACTTACATAGTAGCGACTTACTGGAACACAATATAAATGTATTTGCATACTGGCCTTGGCCAGTTTAGAAATACGCGATCACATTCTAAATCGGTGTTAAGTAATATAAGCTGCGGTTTTCTCCGAGAATGGCTTTAACAAATTAGGTGCAACTTACGCGAGATGGCTACATATAAACTTATCAGTTTGCATGTGTTGTGTTTGACAGTTTTGATAAATCTGTGTGAAAGTCAGTTGGTGAGTCTTGTAAATAATAATGTTTTAAAATTTTTCTATTTATACTCTAAGGTTTTATCATTGGGTTATTGTTTTATGCAAAAAACATAACAGAATGCTTCGCTAGTATTATATTATATTTATATATTTGTAGGGCTTGAAAATCCCAGATACGGAATTTCATCGAAACTGCTGGAATAATTAAATATGTAAATTTTACCCGTTTATTTGAACAATAAGATTCCTCCTAAATAAGCCAAGATAAAAAAAAACTTAATTATTTTATCACGCTTAAATTCCTATAGAGAGGAGAATGTAGGTACTTAAAAAACATTACGATCCCTGTTTTCATATTTTAAGATTCACTCACGAAGAAAGTACTAAATCTAGTAATTTTATATGTCGTACAGGATCAACATCTAGTAACAGTGAAAGAGGGGACTATAAAAGGTGGTGTAGCACCGACCTACCATGGGAAAGAGTATTTCTTCTTCAAAGGTATCCCATACGCCCACGTACCTGCTAGGTTTACGGTAAGATTTAAAATGCTATTTATATAAATACTATTGAGATGAATTAATAAACAGGCGCTTTTTGTACACATAGAGGCAACTTTTAGCCACTATGCTAAGGTTGTTTTTCTGATATATTTTTATCCTTCATTTTATTACGCGCCTCAAGATACTTTCCATCGTTTCATTTCGAATAGGTTTTTCAAGCAAAAAAACAACGGCAATATCATAATTGCTTTAGAAATGTTGGTAAATTTCAGGCGCCTACACCGTTTAAAACTTGGGAAGGTATTCGCGATGCAAGAAAACACGGTCCGAAATGTCCTCAATACAATTTGATTAAGCAAGAATTCATAGAAGGAGATGAGAACTGTCTTTTTCTAAATGTTTACACAAAGACATTAGATTCAGAGTCTAAAACTCCTGTCATGGTCTTCATACATGGTGGATCATACATGTTTGGAGATGGAGATGGTGATTTGGTAGGAGAATCTGAAGGAGATTTGGGTCCAGAGTTCTTGCTTGAACACGATGTTGTAGTTGTCACTATAAACTACAGACTAGAAGCTTTAGGATTCTTGAGTTTAGATATTCCGGAAGTGCCCGGAAACGCTGGTATGAAAGACCAAGTGGCCGCTTTAAAGTGGGTTAAGGAAAATATTGCCAAGTTTGGTGGCGATCCAGACAACGTAACTATTTTTGGCGAAAGTGCCGGCTCTTCCTCAGTAACGCAGCACTTACAATCACCAATGTCGAAAGGCTTGTTCCATAAAGCTATTGCCCAGAGCGGGGTTAGTATTGTTGATTGGGCACAAGGGAAAAATGGCAAAGAAAGAGCTTTAAGAGCTGCTAAGTTTCTAGGACACGATACACAAGACCCTAACAAAGTTTTGGAATTCCTAAGAAGTGTTTCAGTAGAAAAATTAACTAATATCACATTTAATACTCTGACAGATGATGAAAAGAACAGAGACTTTCCCGTTTCTATCATACATTTCGCCCCAGTTGTAGAAAATAAATTTGATAATGTTGAAGCATTTATGACCGAAGAAGCAATTTCATCCCTTGCTGCAGGAAACTTACATAAAGTGCCATTAATGATTGGTTACAATTCGGTTGAAGCTCTCTATACGTTGAATGAAGCCTTTGACAACTTAGATTTTATGAATACGAAGCTCCAGTATTTAATACCACGTGAAATTTCAGAGAAAGTCACAGAACATGAAGCAAAAGTGCTCGGAGATAAAATACGGAATTTCTATGTAAAAGATAATAAATTCACCAAAGATGACGCTACAGCTATAACTGATATGTTCTCAGACAGATATTATGTTTATAGCATACATCGATTTATTCATTATTATTCAAAACTAGCTAAGACGTTTTTGTACAAATTTAGCTGTGACACGAACCTGAATGAAGCAAAAAAAGGAACTGGTTACAGTCATATTAAAGGAGCTGCTCATGCTGATGATGTATATTATTTATTTTCCAACAAATATAACAATGCGACTGTAACGGACTTAGTACATCGAGTGACTAAGTTATGGGCTGACTTCGCTAAAACTGGGTAAGAATGAGTGTTTATTTATTTTATTTCTTAGAAAAATATGTTACACGGTAAACCAATGACCGATACTGTGGAAATTTCTACAAAGAAGTAAAATAATGTAATCACAAATAATTAAGTAGGTACTGCTGATATTAATCGTATACATACATTTTCTCTGTTTTGTACTTTCTCCACATAATATATCCTTGATAAACCTTTTTCCGAATGACGATATATATTTTTTCTAGATTTTGTAATAATTATATGAAATTTTTGTTAGTATTTTTAGATGTAGAATATTTCATAAAATAGAATAGATTAAAAATACTGTACTTCATTGTAATGAGTAAAGTAAGTAGGTATGTCTGAGCAGTTGTATTGTATAAATACTTTTTTAATTTATTTCAGGAACCCAACAAGTTCCTACGATTCCAAGAATCTATCCTGGCCACCGTTTTCTACATCAAACAAATCCTTTATGAATATAGATGAGGAGTTCACTGTTGGGCAGAATACAGAGCAAGATAGAGTCGACTTTTGGGACAAAATATACTGTGATGTGGGCGTACCTTGTATAGCTAAAAATACAGCATGAATTCCTTTTAATAACTAATGTGAACAGGAAAACAAGAATAAACAAACGTTGCTATCAAATGTGTTTGTATGCCACGATGATTAATTTATTATTATGTAGGTACTCGAGTTATTTTACAAATTAATAGGTATTACTATTTTACATAATTGTTTTCTTTAGACGTTTATGCGTATTAGACAGACAGAGTTACTTTTATAATTTACTAGCTGTCCGCCCGCGGCTATACGCCCGCGTTGTTTTTTTTTCCTTTTTTTTTACCTTTTAAACCTTCCCTGGACTTTCATTAATATTTCAAGACCAAAATTAGCCAAATCGGTTCAGCCGTTCTCGAGTTTTAAGCAGACTAACGAACAGCAATCCATTTTTATATATAAGAAGATACAGGGTTTAAGTGACGACTCAGCAAATACTGAAAGGATAAGCTCAGTCAACGGTTTTGAGCCACTTTCTCAAAGAAACTGGGAAGCAATAAAAAATTGTCACTTCTATACTAATAACACTAAATTTAAAAAAAAATAACCCCCGACACAAAACCGTAACTTAATCCTTTCGACAACTAAAAAAGAGCTGATAATCTTCAAATGGCTGAAGATGTTTTCTTGGATCATAGCTAAGAACACTCTCGATTGTGACACCTTGTAAACAAAAAAAAAACTAGATCAAAATCGGCGCATCCGTTTACGAGCTACGATGCCACAGACAGACAGACACACACGTCAAACTTATAACACCCCTCTTTTTCGTCGGGGGTTAAAAACAGTTTATTTTGTATGGATGGAGAAATCATTATTATTATCGTTTCCGAGACAAGTTTCTATGGGAAAGTTGATCAGATCTATTGACTGAGAATATTCTTTCAATTTTAGCTAAGCTGCCGCTTGTACCCTGTACCTCCCTGTACTATTAAAGTGTATACAGAAATGCATGTGACTATAGAGAAAGAAATACTCTTTGTATGTTACCGATTTTAGGACAATCCCCTTTTAAACTAGTTCACTACAAGAATTTTATAAACAGCTTAGTGATGTTTATTTAACGAGTAGTTACAAATAGTAAATCTTTAAAATATTACTCACCGCATAAAGCAGTGAACTTTGTTTAACCAATCATGATGGTGACACAGTTGTTTGTTCCACATAATTATTATAAAGTATGTTGTCTTTGTTTTTATGGAGGTAAGTACGTTCAATGTGCTATCTTTCGCCCAGTGGATTTTAGGCTTTATTATCTTTCGCCCCGTGGCTTTTTCCATTTCTTTTTTTTTATAATTCTCGACGAACCCGTCGTAGGATGGCTGTGTATGTAAATATTATTATTTAGAAAGTAAGTATAATAAAATGTACTGGCTTTCCGCGTGCGGTCACTTTTGAGTTTCATTCGACTTTACCCCTTGGGACGTGTTTTTTTAATATTCCTGAATCTAATTCTACCTACCCACCAAAATTCATCCAAATCCGTTTAACAGTTGTGTCAGCGGAACAGACAAACTTTTAAACTATTGCATATTTAATATTAGTGTGAGGCACCTACGCCTATCAGTGTTTCCTTATGTGAGCGTTATTATAAAAAGCTACGTTTTTCCTCATTTGGATCAGTGTGTGAAGTTCCTTCAGGACAGACTGACTTTACAAAATGAGTGTAAGAAACCATTTTAAGTTTTTAGTTTTGTGTTCTTTAGTAAGTTTCGGTTATGGCACGTTGTTGGTAAGTTAGTTGCGATTTCTATTTATTGCGTTCTTTTCAGAGTTATCGCCTATTTTTTTTATAATAACTGCAAAACTATCTAATCTTCAAAACTATATGAAGCTGACAGACGGACGGACAAACACCCGAGTAATCCTTATAAAGATTCCGCATTTACTTTTAGAGAAGTAACTTGCCTAGATATTACTCAAGAATAATTACTATTTCAATGTAAATAATTTAATGCATTTTTATACATAACTTTACAGCATGAACGTGAAGATCTGACTCTAGTGACTTTAAAAGATGGAAAAATTAGGGGAGGTGTCGTACATCGCTATAATGGCAAAGTCTACTTCGCGTTCAAAGGAATTCCTTACGCTCATGTGTCAGCAAGATTCGCGGTAAGAATCCTTAGATTTAGACAAAGACTCATAAATTATCTATTATTAGTCAACAGTTTTTTTACTTGTACGTATTGTTTGAAAGTTTTAACAACTGATAACTTTCTGACAGATAAGTCGATAGCAGCACACAGCAAATTGCACACACACATACTTACTGTAGGTAATATCAATTAACTTTAAATAAACGAAGACGAGAAATTTTAAATAATGGACATTATCGCTCCGTCTTTTGGAAAAAATGTGTGTTCGACGTTTTCATTAGTACTCCTACTGTAACTGTACATTGACAAAACTAAAAGATAGATGTTTCTTAGTTATCGATTTACTAAAAGACATGTCGATCTCGGAAATCTGTGTCCGCATTTTACTCTTTTAAATCTACAGTTCTATTTTGACTCATGTAGCTATTTGTTCTTATTCCAGGCGCCCGCACCTCCTCTCCCGTGGAAAGGCATTCGAGATGCAACAAAACATGGTCCGAAATGTCCGCAATACAATATGCTTATAGAACAGTACATACCAGGAAACGAAAACTGTCTGTTCCTCAATGTATACACCAATTCGGTGAACCAAAGACACAAATTACCTGTCATGGTGTTCATTCATGGCGGTTCTTACATGTTCGGAGATGGAGATAGTGATAGCTCAGGAGATTCTGATGGATCTTTTGGCCCAGAGTTTTTATTACAACACAGAGTCGTTATTGTCACTATAAACTACCGCCTTGAAGTTCTGGGATTTTTAAGTTTGGATACACCTGAAGTACCTGGAAATGCAGGCTTGAAGGATCAAGCGGCTGCTCTGAAATGGGTGAAAGAGAATATTCGCAAGTTCGGTGGCGATCCTGATAACGTTACAATTTTTGGTGAGAGTTCCGGGTCTTCCGCAGTAACACAACACCTGCAATCGCCCATGTCCAAGGGACTATTTCATAAAGCTATCGCTCAAAGTGGTGTTAGTATACAAGATTGGGCACAAGGTACTAATGGTAAAGAGAGAGCTTTTAGAGCTGCTAAATACCTTGGCAATGATAGTAGAGATACAACCGAAGTTTTGGAATTCCTAAGAAGCGTTCCTGTTGAAAAACTAACGAACCTTACATTTAAAACCATGACGGAGGATGAAGAGCTTAGAGATCTTCCTATACATTTCGCACCAGTCATCGAAAAGAAATTTGAGAACGTTGAAGCATTTATGACCGAAGAGGCAATACAATCTCTCGCAGCTGGTAAACTGAATAAAGTGCCATTAATGATCGGGTATAATTCAGATGAAGCTCTGTTGATGTTAAACGATGCATTCGATAAATTAAATTTTACGAATAAAAATCTTAAATATTTAGTACCAAGGGAAATCGCACAGAAAGTAACGGAGCAAAAAACACAAGAAATTGGAGAGAGTATAAGAAATTACTATGTGGGAAACAGGGAGTTCACTAAAGATGATGCTAAGCCCATTTCCGATATGCTTTCAGATAGACATTTTGTATATAACATACATCGATTCGCGCACTTTTATTCGACACTAAGTTCAACACATTTTTACAAGTTTAGCTTCGATACAGAACTGAATGTGGTTAAAAAGGACATTGGCTATGGTCATATGAAAGGAGCTGCTCATGCTGACGAATTGTTTTATTTATTTTCAAGCAAGTTTAATAAGGACTTTTATATTAATAACCCAAGATTGAAGGATATCATTAACAGAGTGACGGAACTATGGGCTGAATTCGCCACATCAGGGTATGTACATTTACTTACCTAATTATTATTTTCAACAAGTTTTTGTCATATAAAAGGCAAGCCAGAGTCGTAAATAAATTTCCTACAAGTACCTACTTTTTACAAATTTCAATAGACAATCTTTAACGAATTATGAGTGCTTTCGTGTCTACAATATTATTATTGAAGAAGAATATTCGATCGTCTCTTTAATCCTCAAAACAGACGAGTGACATTATTTTGACGTTTGTGCCTGTCCGTCCATCCATCTGCAGCCTCGTAGCTCCCGAACGAATGCCGACCGATTTTTTTCAATGTGACTTTATCTAAAGAGTTCTGTCTTATTTGAATATTACTAGCTGTTTTCTTATTGATGAAATGAAATGATATGATCAATTTTCACGAATCTGATAGATTCAAACATAGGGATCTTGTTACTTCAACGAAATAGCGAGAACATTGTTATAACTTTGACCTGATACTGTGGTAGACACGTGGTAGAGGTGATAACCTGGAGTTTGCAGAATAGCCAACTCCTCGGAGAGTCATCTTATTGTGGCGGGGTTTTTGAAATATTCTGTTAAATGTTGTATGTAGAAATATACCACAACACTATTCTATTACACGTTTTTTCTTGGAAGTTAGTAGAAAAGGTGTTTAAGTGGGGTTTTTCCGAATAGCAATGAGTAGTTTGCAGAATAGCCAACTCCTCGGAGAGTCATCTTATTGTGGCGGGGTTTTTAAAATATTCTGTTAAATGTTGTATGTAGAAATATACCACAACACTATTCTATTACACGTTTTTTCTTGGAAGTTAGTAGAAAAGGTGTTTAAGTGGGGTTTTTCCGAATAGCAATGAGTAATGAAACTCAGTTTCATTTTCCTGATTTTGTCATTGTATTGTACAGAATAACATCTTAGGTATCTCTTTGAGATTTAGTCTTGTGGTGAATAAACTATTTACTCGGTGAAGGAATGATGAAAATTTCTGAGAATCATTTGTTTGAGATGTTTTTCTTTTTATGTTTGTTTGAGGCTTTCGCGCTTACTATACATTATTACAAACATACACATTATACATTACAATACACTACATCATACATACATACATTACACATACACACACTATACATTATTATTCGCGCTAAGACCCGTAAACAATTGTAATAATGTTTTTTATTTTATTTCAGCAATCCAACTAAATTCACCGAAATATCATGGACACCTTATACGAGATCGAACAGGACTTTTATGGACATAAACGACAAGTTCACAGTTGGGCAAGACACAGAAAAAGAAAGAGTGGAGTTTTGGGACAAAATCTACTGCGACGCTGGTCTAGCATGCATTGCTAAGGCAAACGCCTGATTATAAATACATTCTAATTTTACTTATCAACTTGTTTTAGGGCTCTGAAAGAGCAATCATGTAATCGTTTCATATTAATATACCTCTAAGTATTTAGATCTTATGCCAAAGAACGTCATTATTGTGTAGATAAAATTGAACAACATTCTTTCAATAAACACATTTCATGATACTGAGAAAGCTTTTATTTTACACAGGCATCACTATCAACTTACTATAAAACAAAGTCGCTTTCTCTGTCCCTATGTCCCCATCTATGTCCCTTTGTATGCTTAAATATTTAAAACTACGCAACGGATTTTGATGCGGTTTTTTTTAGTAGAAAGAGGGATTCAAGAGGAAGGTATATGTATAATACATACATAAATACTTAAGGATCGGGTCGCTAGTTTATTATATAAGTTTTATAATAAGTACCCACACTTAAGTTAAGTATCTACTGATTCAAGTACCTACCTATATTTTTTAGACTCTTGTGTATTAAGCAGGCTGCACACTGGACCAGTACCTAAAGCTGTCCTTGTCATGCAATAAAGACAATAATTGGACTGTTAATTTGTTTTACCACATTAATTCAAGAACCTCTTAATATTTGTAATAATTTCATATTTTGGATCACGATAAGTGCATGTAGACATTTTGGTAAAGTAGACCAAAAGTAGACATTTTCGACAGTAGTGACAGAGTCATTTACGAGTTTAAAAGCAGAAAAATAATTTAATACTGGATACGTAATACGTACCTAATACTGATTATACTTTAAAACCATTATGAGATTTATAATTTCATTAAAATTTATTTTTATAATTTCTATCTACACATCTTACTATCTACATAATATATTGAGAGCCGTGTGATCTTTTTTTTTCTGAAAGCACGAAACCATCATAAGCGGTGACTAAATTTACGCAAACCTACCATCATACTTGTATTTGACCCACTTCCTTAAAAAATATAGATGTATATTATACAAAAAAATACAATGTATAAAAATATAAGTATTTAATAAAATAATTATGCTTATATCTAATAAATAACATTAAATGTAATAATGCATGTACTTTAGGTACATATGAGCACAGATAAGTTTAAAAAACACCACCGCTTACAATAAAATCTAAATAATTATAATACACTGAATACAATCTAAAACAAATAAAGTACATTAGGTATATAGGAAATCTACTAACCATGAAAATAATAGTTTAAAAATAATAAGCTAGCTTATAGTTTGTAACTTTGAAATGACTCGTAAAGCCTGACCAAAGAAATAAGAAGCCTGCTCTGGGGGCGCCACGTGTATGTTTTTACGACTATGGCAAAAATTTCCCTTATAAAATTAGTTCCATTGAATTTCCACAATATGGCGAGGCTTCTTATTTCTTTGGTCGGGCTTTACTTACGATTACAAATTAGAATTTGAGAAAGAATCACAGAAGTAATATAGTACGTAACTGGAATATTATTTTTACTGGAATATTATAATATTATTTTTTCATTCACAAGCAAAAGAGTACAAAAGCAATCAAATTTTAGTAATATTTAAAAATTTTATTTGTAATTTAAATAAGTAAGTACATCATTTTATTTGAATAATAAAACTGTACAGGTAGAAAATAATATCAATCAATCAGTAGGTACAACTTTGATATTTTTTTAAATATCTACTAATGAAGTAAATATTGGTATATTTCAATACGCTCTGTTCTAGTTCTAATATAAATCATACAATGTTTAAAATTAAAATAACTTATGCTCGTCAAACAGTAAATATAAATAATTAAATTTACTTAAGTATAGTTATTTCTTATACCACCTAGTACAAATAAAAATTGCATAGGGAGTTCGATTCTTAAATACAACCATAATATTATGTAAATATAAAATAGATACATAAAAATCAATTGACTACGTTGTAAATGCTTTTCTTTGCTGTTTCCTAGGGAACAACAGTGTATAAAGAACAGCCATAATTGGTTGATTGTAAAAAAACGAATATTTAACAATTTGATCATATTCAGTTTGTTCGTGTCAATAATGTAATGAAGTGAGGTAGGTATTTTGGGAAATAAACATACATAATATACTGCTAAATTAACAACCCGTCTTTTTAGCTTTCAAAAGCTATCAAATCAATATTGTACACATAATATAAGAAATTTACAAAACTAGCATCTATAGTCTATGGGGTCAGGTTTTAAAAAATGAGTGTACAAATATACAACTTACCTACGAAGTATGTTTCACAGACTGCTCTTCACTTCGCAAGGCAGGCCCACTTCACGGTACAGTTTGTTCCAGAAATGGACGCGCTCTTTCTCAGCGTTTTGTACAAGGTTCAACTCCAGGCCAATATCCAGGTATAGCTGGTTTGAGGGAGAGTACGGGAGCCACGTCACGCCGAGAGACCCGTCCGGAGTTGGATTGCTGGAAGAAAGATACCAAGATCTAAATTAGTTACCTACGCAACTAAAGATACAAAAGCCAATTACACAATTTTATCAATTACACTAACTAAGTTCATATACTATTCTACTCAACACTTTTCTGTAACTGCATCAGCGTCATTATTTCAATTATCCTATGCAATCCATTTCTGGACAAAGATCTTAACAAAATATTTCCCATACGAACGACTCTATGCTGCTTGCATTAATTCACTGGCTTACCACGACCTTCAACCGGCAGATAACATAATATTCCGTTACTGAATGTGAAATATTACGAGTGGTAATAAAACAGTTTAACATAAAAAAGGTGGTAAGCATAAAGTAATACGTACCCAGTCTTTGCAAAGTCTGTCCACAATTTAGTCACTCTATAAACCACATCTTTCAATTTAGGATCTTCTTCATAAGCGTGGCTGTTGATATGACTGTAGAATAAGTAGAAAAGATCATCCGCATGACATGCTCCTTTGTAATCAGGAAAACCCGATACTCTCTTCACAACGTTAAGTGCCGTGTCACAGCTAAATTTATACATATAAGTGGGAGAATTTTTTGAGTAGAAGTTTGCAAATCGATGTATATTGTGAATAAAATTAACATCCGATAACATATCACAACGAGGTTGAACATTATCTTCGGTAAATCCTTCTTCACCGGTATAAAACTTCTTTACTATTTCTCCAAATTCATGTGCCTTTTCCTGTGTTAGTCTTTTCGCAAGCTCTCTCGGCAAAAAATATCCAGGATTTTTATTAAGATACTGCAGATCTTTTTGAACAAGTAGAGTAGCCAACCCTTCAATTGAAGTATACCCAATAATCACCGGAACCTTGTTGAGTTTGTTTGCTATAAGGCTGTCAATAGCTTCTTCGGTTATAAATGCCTCAACATTATCAAATTGCTTTTCAACTACGGGAGCAAAATGTATAGGTAAATGTCTATATTTCTCGTCTTCTGTCATACTTTTAGCTGTAAGCCTAGGCAATTTCGATACTGGTACACTTCTTAAAAATTCGAGAAGCACAGCAGTATCTGTTGTATCACAACCAAGGAATTTTGCTGCTTTAAACGCACGTTTTTTACCATCCTTTCCTTGCGCCCAGTCATGAATACTGACTCCACTTTGAAGAATTGCTTTATTGTATAGTCCTTTAGACATAGGGGATTGCATGTGGTAAGAAACAGAAGAAGATCCGGCGCTTTCTCCAAAAATGGTTACGTTATTGGGATCTCCACCAAATTGAACAATATTATTTCTGACCCATTTGAGAGCTTCTACTTGATCTTTCATACCAGCGTTTCCAGGTACCTCTGGAGTATCTAAGCATAAGAAACCGAGCACTTCCAATCTGTAGTTAATTGTGACAAGAATGACATCGTGTTGGAGCAAGAATTCGGGTCCTAAGCCTTCATCCACGTTTCCCGAACCGCTCATGAAAGCTCCCCCGTGTATAAAAACCATAACAGGTATTTTAGCATTAGGTTCAAGAGATCTAGTGTAAACGTTTAGGAACAAGCAGTTTTCATCTCCATCCTTTATAGTCCTAGAGATCATGTCATATTGAGGGCACTTCGGACCATGTTCAGTCGCTTCGTAAACGTCGTTCCACGGTCGCGATGGCAGCGGAGCCTAAAATGTAAAAAACATATTCTGACAACAGTTTGTGATAAGTAAACGCTGTTTATAAAAAAATACACATAAGGGCGCGTTTAGGCTGCTTTTCCACCAGAGCTGTGCGAGGTTGCTAAGCGGTGTAAGAGGAAAAAATCCACCAATAGAATCACTTCATTTTCCTAGCTTCGCTCAGCTCAGCTCTGGTGGAAAAGGGTTTAGCGAAGCGAGGTCTCTACATACAAAACAACCGAGAAATGTGTGCGAAGGATGTGTTGCGAGGAATGTGTTGCGAGGAATGTGTTGCGAGGAATGTGTGCGAAGGATGTGTTGCGAGGTCGACGATACCGTGCCAGCCAGTCAATAGACGGCTGATGTTGAAAGTAGACATGCGGAAAATAGATAATATTAAGGAGCAATATTTTTTATTTATTTTTTATTTATTTATTATTTACTTTTTAATTAATAATTTAAATATTTTTTTTATTTATTTTAGATTTTTTTTTTCTATTTATTTTTTTATTTATATTTTGACTTCGACTTTGACGATGACGACTCTGAGATGAAAATTGGAAAAATAAAGCCGCCATTTTAAACTTTTTTGTTTCTTAACGGATTGCTTTCAAAATCGATATCTAGGGTCCCCAGTGGTGTCCGATGACGACTCTGAGGTCAAAATTAGAAAATATGGCCGCCATTTTGAACTTTTTTGTTTCTAAACGGATTGCTTTCAAAATTGATATCTAGGGTCCCCAGTGGCGTCCCATGACGAATCTAAGGTCAAAATTGGAAAAATTGGCCGCCATTTTGAACTTTTTTGTTTCTTAACGGTTTGCTTTCAAAATCGATATCTAGGGTCCCCAGTGGTGTCCGATGACGACTCTGAGGTCAAAATTAGAAAATATGGCCGCCATTTTAAACTTTTTTGTTTCTGAACGGATTGCTTTCAAAACTGATATTTAGGGTCCCCAGTGGTGTCCAATGACGAATCTGAGGTCAAAATTGAAAAAAATGGCCGCCATTTTGAACTTTTTTGTTTCTGATCGGATTGCTTTCAAAATTGATATTTGGGGTCCCCAGTGGTGTCCAATGACGAATCTGAGGTCAAATTTGAAAAATAAGGCCGCCATTTTGAACTTTTTTGTTACTTAACGGATTGCTTTCAAAACTGATATTTAGGGTCCCCAGTGGTGTCCAATAACGAATCTAAGGTTAAAATTGGAAAAATTGGCCGCCATTTTGAACTTTTTTGTTTCTTAACGGTTTGCTTTCAAAATCGATATCTAGGGTCCCCATTGGTGGCCAATGACGAATCTGAGGTCAAAATTGAAAAAATTGGCTGCCATTTTGAACTTTTTTGTTTCTGAACGGATTGCTTTCAAAATTGATAACTAGGGTCCCCAGTGGAGTCCAATGACGAATCTGAGGTCAAAATTCAAAAAAATGGCCGCCATTTTGAACTTTTTTGTTTCTGATCGGATTGCTTTCAAAATTGATATCTGGGGTCCCCAGTGGTGTCCAATGACGAATCTGAGGTCAAATTTGAAAAATAAGGCCGCCATTTTGAACTTTTTTGTTACTTAACGGATTGCTTTCAAAATCGATATCTAGGGTCCCCAGTGGTGTCCGATGACGACTCTGAGGTCAAAATTAGAAAATATGGCCGCCATTTTAAACTTTTTTGTGTCTGAACGGATTGCTTTCAAAACTGATATTTAGGGTCCCCAGTGGTGTCCAATAACGAATCTAAGGTTAAAATTGGAAAAATTGGCCGCCATTTTGAATTTTTGTTTCTGAACGGATTGCTTCCAAAATTGATATCTAGGGTCCCCAGTGGTGTCTAATGACGAATCTGAGGTCAAAATTAGAAAAATTGGTCGTCATTCTGAACTTTTTTGTTGCTTGGCGGATTGCTTTGAAAATCGATATCTAGGGTTCCCAGTGGTGTCAAAATATGACGAACCTGAGGTCAAAATTGGAAAAAATGGCCGCCGAAATCAGTTCAAAAACAACCCCTTGATACCGATTTTGAAAGCAATCCGTTGAGAAACAAAAAAGTTCAAAATGGCGGTCAATTTTTCCAATTTTGTCCTCAGATTCGTCATTGGACACCACTGTGGACCCTTGATACCGATTTTGAAAGCAATCCGTTGAGAAACAAAAAAGTTCAAAATGGCGGTCAATTTTTCTAATTTTGTCCTCAGATTCGTCATTGGACACCACTGTGGACCCTAGATATCGATTTTGAAAGCAATCCGTTCAGAAACAAAAAAGTTCAAAATGGCGGCCAATTTTTCCAATTTTGACCTTAGATTCGTCATCGGACACCACTGGGGACCCTAGATATCAATTTTGAAAGCAATCCGTTTAGAAACAAAAAAGTACAAAATGGCGGCAATTTTTTTTCAATTTTGACCTCAGATTCGTCATTTGACACCACTGAGGACCCTAGATATTAATTTTGAAAGCAATCCGTTCAGAAACAAAAAAGTTCAAAATGGCGGCCAATTTTTCCAATTTTGACCTCAGATTCGTCATTGGACACCACTGGGGACCCTAGATATCAATTTTGAAAACAATCCGTTCAGAAACAAAAAAGTTCAAAATGGCGGCCAATAATTCCAATTTTGACCTTAGATCCATCATTGGACACCACTGGGGACCCTAGATATCGATTTTGAAAGCAATCCGTTCAGAAACAAAAAAGTTCAAAATGGCGGTCAATTTTTCCAATTTTGTCCTCAGATTCGTCATTGGACACCACTGGGGACCCTAGATATCAATTTTGAAAGCAATCCGTTCAGAAACAAAAAAGTTCAAAATGGCGGCCATTTTTTTCAATGTTGACCTCAGATTCGTCATCGGACACCACTGGGGACCCTAGATATCAATTTTGAAAACAATCCGTTCAGAAACAAAAAAGTTCAAAATGGCGGCCAATAATTCCAATTTTGACCTTAGATCCATCATTGGACACCACTGGGGACCCTAGATATCACTGCCGCACACCCGGCTCACACATTTCACAGCTTCGCAACGCATCCTCGTACCGCACATTAATGCGCATTTTGACAGCTCCGCTACACATCCTCGTACGAGACATTTACCTCGCACAGCTCTGGTGGAAACCCCTACACATTTCCACAGCACAGCTACACATCCTCGTACGACACATTTCCACAGCACAGCTCTGGTGGAAAAGCAGCCTTATACATAAAACTAGTTTTTCCTTCCGCGTACTGCTTTTCCTCTGGGAAACGATTATTTTCCCAAGGGAAAATGTGGCGTGTGCTTTTTGTACCTTGTCGATTGTTGTCAAACAATCCTTTAGCAGTTTATTTATTTATTTATTTATTTATTTATTTATTTATTTAAATAGGCTAGCCAACATAGTACATATATATTTTTATATAGTATGTGCTTACAATTATTTAGACAATATGCACCACACTTATAGGCTAACACATCATGCTTATAATATTTGTAATAATAATGCTTAATAGCAACTAACTTCTAAAGAGAAAAAACTATATAAACTTAACACTTAAAATTATATATATTTTTAAATTAAAACAAACTAGAAAGACGCATTTAACATGAATGAACCGCAATTATTCAGAGCTTAAGAAATATTTTTTAATTTTGTCTTTAAAGACTTTTAACGAGTCGTTGAATATATCTAATTCCACTTTACAAGCTATTTCATTATAAGACCTAACGATTCTATTTAGAGGAGCAGATAATCCCACGTTTGTTCTAGACGGAATCACCTTGAAATTTCCCAGATTTTTACGCCTCTTATGAATTGTAGGCACATTAAAATTAATTGACTGCAGCAGCTGCGGAGAATCTATTCGACTGTTGACAATTTTGTATAAAAAACACAAATCAAGCATACACCTACGTGCAGACAGAGGGAGTATTTTATACTTATTTAACTGCTGCTGTTTAGAAGCAATAATAAAAACATTTCAAATTGGATCGACTTACTTACGATATTACTAATAGCTTTAAATCCCGTTCATTATTTATTATACAATATGTTTGAAAATAAATAAGTAAAACATAATTTCATTACATTTTTAGTTTTTTCTGTCACTATTTACCGGATTATATAACTTAAGGCGAGGTATTCCCGCGAAAATTTGGCAAGCGCCAGACGGGGTAGCGGGCGGCGCGGAACGAGCAATCCAGCGCGGCGAAACACAGTTTTCATCGGTTTTTAATTGATTAAAAAAAAAGGGGGATGTTTATCAAAACCTTAGTGCGTGGACAATCTAGGAAATTTAAAGAGGAATATTATTATATATTTTTGGGTAACAAAAGATCGTAATTATTAAATTGGTACACCTTGAAAGGTTTTATTACGTGTTGTGTTCGTGATGCATTTCTATCGAGCAAAGTATATGTAATCGTGTATCACATACGTGGAAGATCTAGACATAGGTTCGAACTATAATATGATTTTTTTTTGGAATTTTTAAACGATATTTCAAACTTCTACAGGACTTTGAAATCACTACTTAACGCACGTTTTTCGGATAACCGCGCCTTAACAGATGAACTTCGTGTTTGTATTTTTAGTCTGTAAGTTACATACAATATCTTCAGTCTTTTATCTAGTCGCTAGGTTATAAAATCAACTAACATTTCTTAGGCTCCAATTATATTATGACAAAAGACTAACAGTATCTGTAGTCAAGTAATGTATTACCTATAGCATTTCATTTTAAAACTTTAATTATTTTTCACTGCATGTATTAACTTGACGTTTAGTATTGTTAAGAATTGTCAATAATGTTGTTTTAAATTGATCTGCTGGACAGAATAGCGTCTTAATCTTGAAGACTGCCTTTTTTACCCTTCTTAGGGTTTACACACGCAGATTTTTAGAATAATCGTACAAAGAATTGCTAATTTATACTCGCAGGAATGCGACAAAAATATTTTGTCCAAGACATAGTCGCAAGAATTTCTTTTTAAGTCTCATGACACTGGAAAATGCTACGTCATCCATCAGTGACGAAGAGTAAAATTACCGAGCATGCATGTAAGATATCAGATTGTCAATGTAAAATTTTGATGACGTATACTAGTTCCACGAACTTAGCAGAATGTCTGGCAATGGGCCCAATTCTACATACTATTACGCTTTAACTCAAAATTTAAAAATCATATGTCCCATTCACGTTCTTAAAGACGAAAAGAGACAGGTGATTGTCAACTTAAATTTAGAGGCGTCAAACATCGATTTACGCGTAGTTCGCACTAATTTAGCAGGCATTTAAAAACATCCCGACTAAATGAAGCTGCGCTGCTTATTTTAAATATCATTCATTCAAAGTTGAATTCATTCATCTCCCACCCTTTTGATTCCCATATGAATGAAAGAGACCAACAACGTATACAATTATTAGAATTGAGCCCAATGTATAATATGATTATTACAGCGACTGTCTCTTTCGCACGCCTACAATGTCAATCTCGTGCTATCCTTGTCTTGTAGTAACTATTCAAAATAGCGCTGATATTCAAAACGCGTTGGTTGTATGACGTGTAGTGTGGCTTTGTAGGTACAAAGTTATCATTGCTGCTCCGCCACGTGTCCAATCTATAGAACGGAGTTATTTTAAATAGCAAATAAGTTTGTAATAATATTTGTACGATTATTTTGAAAAATTATATACAGTTGAACTGAAATTTTGTTGTAATATAAGACAGTATGAATAATAATTGTGTTCGGTTGTGTGTAAACCTCAAATCCAGTAGATTTTTCTAGAATCAAGTATCAAAACTTGCCCTCACTTTACTTGAGCAAAACTATGTTTCTCTGTGCAACGCTTCTACTATAGAACAACAACTCTACACGACTCTACTCATTAGAAAGAGATGCATATATAAAATTAAAAATCGAGTGTACGCTTTGTATGAGAAGGTGATTTTCAGTAAAAAGGTATTTAAAAAATGGCTGAATTACCCCGTATTTTCTGGTAAATACGTTTTCGCAGTCACAGAGAAGCACAAAAGAAAGCGCGCTTCTCTCTTGTTCTTTTGTGTAGCTGCATCTCTTTCTGTGGTATCTTTGGTAGAGTATTGTTGTATGCAGTTAAGAAAAATATTTGCAATAAGGAAAATAATTATTCTATATTTTCAAGAGTAATAAATAAATGTAACTTTTCTTTACCAGTTCATTGGCTGCGATTATTAGAAATCCCCTTAAATAATGTCCACGATAACATTGCCTTCTAATGAATTCTGATTAATAAAAGGATATCTTATAGTTTATTATATCTCCGTTTGTCTTTGTCATCCGAGAAAGTCATTTTATTTTTCGAAAAATAATATATCATAGTCTGATATTAAACATTTTTTGAAAATAATCCAGTCAATGTCTTGGATGAATAACATCATTTTTTAATATGTTTATCTATCTTGTCTTTAACCTTTTGACCGCCATGGTCTGAAATATAAGACTTACCAAATCGAGCTCACAACGCCGCCGTCTCATAAATAAGACTTATGTTTGACTGATTCATACAGATTTTATTTCTATGGCTGGCGGTGGTGGTAGCAAGTTCTTAGAAAATATGCTTGGCGGTTAAAAGGTTAAAAGGCGAGCAAATAGAAAATAATAAATTTTTACTTACATACAGGGTTACTTCAAAGATCCAAACGATTTGTTTTTTATGTAACACGCGAATTTATTTTGCTTTTACACTTCATACCAAATAGTACAATTTGTTTGCATTCATTATTATAAAATTGATCTTCTAATTTTTGTGTAGATATATTTAACGTGCATGGCGCATTGTAGAGACATTGTACAACTACCTTCATTCAAACTTGTGTTTTTCAAAATGTAGGAATGAGCAATGTAATGCGTCATATTTTCGTGTGTTCATAATTTATGTAAGTTGATAACAAGAATTAATGCATAGGTACAATTATTATTTTACATTCAAATTTGGAACGTAGAAAACCTTAGCGTTTGCTTTATTTTTGCTTACTTTTAAAGCAATTTCGACTTACAGCACTTGTTTATAAGGTGGTATAAGCAATGGTTGTATCTCACTGCCTTCGAGATTATTAACATTAGGCTAGAGGGTGCTACCATGTCATACGAGTAGCGAAGCGCTTCATGTGTCAATAAATATGTGAAAAATAAATACTGGCTGTTTTTATTGCTATTCCAAATCCAAATACATTATCCCAAAGGGAAAAGAATTAAAGAATAAAAAAGTTTACTAAATCCTGAACAGAAATTATAGAATAACATAAATACAAAAAAAATAAAAATATAAAATTGAGAACCTCCTTTTTTGAAGTCGGTTAAATACCTGCTCTGGGAGCGCCACATGTAAATTTTTTGTATCAAAAAAGTTCCGTAGAAATTTCGAAATATGGCGAGGCGAGGTCTGTTATATTTCTCTGGTCATAGGCTTTAAACTGTCTTTTAAATTAACTAAGGGTTTTTGATATCAGGCATCAAACCAAGCAAGAAAGTACAACAAAACGATTATGAAAAAGTAAACAGCTTTATTAATAAAGAAAGTAAAGCTTACAGATACTTATACCTACATTATTTTTGATGATAAACATAAATAAAATATTAGTTAATGTTAAATAAATATGTTCTGAATATTTCCATGGAACTGTGCGAGCTTCTTAAACAGTCGACAACCAGTATACCAGCCAGTACCAGTATAGAATAATATTTAGATGTCATTATAGTGTCATGTGTCAAGTTATACTGGTCAGTTGCAAACTGTGTTGTCGACTGGTCTTAACGGCAATACATTCTGCCGCTGTTACAGCTGCTCCAGCCAGCGTAGCCGTGAGCCCTGCAGCAATCGTTCTTCTCATTGTCGATGCGGCTGCAGACCTTTTGGAGAAAAACAATAAAATTAGTAATATAATAAAATTGTAGTCGTAAAAGGCTCACGCATCGAAGTAGGTAACTCGGTAGGCGTACGGTAGGTACCTACCAGTGCCTAGTGCAGCGAATTTTTTTTGAGGGGCTCCGTCTCTGTTTATTCAATTTTGATTTTGATTATGGCCGCGCCCCCGCCGGCGGGTACGAGCATTGTTACCTGAAGGGTAATTATAACCTGAAGGGTATTCGCTACCAGAAGGGCATTCTGTTAGGTGTAATCTAAATCAAGGATAACTCCCAGGTACTTCACCTGTCTCTCCCAGGGAACTGGTTGATCTAGGAGAGAAACCGGGGGGAGACGCATGAAGCCATCAAGCCAGGTGCCTAGATATTTGTGCCGACGGGCTGTATGATACTACCTAACGGGCTCTGGGCTTTGTTCTGGGCTGAAAGAAAAATTGCAAGAGATAAATGCAAGCAACCCCTTCCAGGCACCTTTTGACTTTTTGATACCTAATAATTTGGTACTAAATTTCTATCTTTCACGTCACGTCAAAGTAAATGCCTCAATAATATTATGTCGTTTATATATATATATTCTTTATTGCACAAATTAAAAAATAACAATTATTCTTAAAAACTAGTACACAAAGGCGAGCTTATCTCTATAAGAGATCTCTTCCAGCCAACCTACAAGGTGGTGGGAAAAGATAATGCGGAGTAGGCATAAAAGAAAGTGCTATATACATAAAATACATGCTTAAACAATAAGTACATTCTATTACATATACGTACATACATAAATAAGTATAATAGATATACATATCATATCTACATACATACATAAATACATACATACGTACATATATTATATTATACGACAAACATGTTATAGTTGAGATAGAAAGTGCTCTTTTAATTTGTGTTTAAAGGAGGTTATAGAGGGACAGTCTTGAATAGCCTTGGGAAGCTTGTTCCAAAGCTGAACAGCACGCACAGTAAAAGATTTGAAAAAGAAATTAGTGTTAGCTCTAGGACACTCCAGAGTTCTAGTAATACAGGGACGCCTAGAGCGGGGGTCAGGGGGTAAAAGGATGAACCGAGATCGGAGATAAGAAGGAGTTGCGGGGTTTTTGAGAATGTTATATAAAACAGAAAGAATATGCACATCACGCCGAAGACGAATAGGGAGCCATTTAAGCTGAGCACGAAATTCAGAAACATGATCATACTTTCGAAGACCGAATATAAAACGAATAGCAAGATTTTGTAAGCGCTCAAGCTTATTGAGTAACTCCTCTGTCGCATCCAGATAACAGACATCGGCATAGTCAAGAATGGGGAGAAGAAGGGCTTGTGCTAGCAAGATCTTAGTCTTAAAGGGAAGGAAGTACTGTAATCGCTTGAGTGAGTGGAAAGAAAAATGCATTCGTTTACTTACCTCGTTGACCTGCGCCCTCCATGACATATTACAGTCTATTATGAGACCCAAGTTTTTAGCCTTATCAGTATACGGTATACAGATACCATCGTAATATACAAGTGGAACTTGAGAAAAATTAAGCTTGTATCTCAGCCTACTACTGCCTACAATTAAAACTTGGGACTTATTGGGATTCACAAGTAACCCAAATGTTTCAGCCCAGGTTCGAACAGCTTCAAGATCGGAGTTTATTGCATCTACAGCATTACTTATATCTGGTAGGGCAAAGTGCCTATAAAGCTGCAAGTCATCCGCGTACAGGTGGTAGGGAGAAGTAGAAAGAAAACCTTCACCAGAAAAAACAAATGTATAGAGTTGAGAACCACAACTTAATTGTTAGTTCTATTTAATTTCCGTAATATGGCGAGCTTAGAGTATAAATAGAAAATTTTCTGGGCGAGGATATTTATTTTTTCTGGTTGGTCCCTACATTGTACGTTACTGCTGTGTTATTGTAATGTCATACAATTTATAATAAAGAGGAAAGATTTGTATTTTTGTGTGTGTATGTTTGTAACTATTGTAATGAATAAACTCAAAAACTACTCGTATAGGTACTGTGCCGATTTCAAAAATTCTATCACCATTCGAAAGCTACATTAACCCTGAGTAACATAGGCTACCTTTTACCGCAGGAAAATGGTTGTTAATAAAATGGTGTATGATATTACCTGGTCACAGGGCGAAACGCGCGTGGCGGCTTCGGTCACGATCATCATGGCGAAAGCGATGAGCAGGAGCACGAAGGTGGTCTTGAAAGCGGCCATCTTGGATTTTGGGTAGAAGTGGTTTAGCTGTGGGGGAATTTGACATTATATTTTACAATAGTTATTTTACTAAGTAGTTGTAAGTTGATGGAAAATAATAATGTATTATACTAGGTACCTATAGGTACTTATATGTAATTCCTCAATGATTAATTACCTACGACAAATTTTCATGAATACAGGCAATTGAAAATCTAAGAAAATTTTGTACATTACCTATGCGAAATAGAACTTTTTTTATTTTGTAGACCCAGCTTATTGGATACTAAAACAACCCTAATTTTTCATATTTAACTTTTTTTAATATTTCAAGCAGTAATCTTCGATTTGCTGTAGTAATTTTGCTACAACTTCGTTCGATCGTTAACAGCTCATATACGTCCCCACCGAGGGGCTCGAGCCCACCCACTTAATAGAAATAAAAATATATATATATATATAAATTTTGCATTTTAAAAGAATAAAATCATTCTAAAACAATATTAATATTTAACAAACGTTACTTAAGTCTTAGGATATTTATTGCATAAATTCACTTGATGCGAATTTTCGTTTTTTTTTTCGATCAAACTTACCAGCACAGAGCAGCAGACACAGAGAAAGTAACTTGACCGAGTCAATTGCAGTTGTGAAGACTCAATGCAGAACCCCGGGTATTTATACGGTTTGCACGCTCTTAGAGTGTGCTCACAGGTAGGTCTGTACCTACCCGATAACAAATGGCCAGCTGTACCTATGGTTAGGTATTGCTTACAACAAGTCATTGGGGATATACGTACTTATGCATAACTCTCTATAACAAATAAGGTAAAACACCTTTTATCCCTAAGACGCAGCTGCATGACCCCAATCTTAATACACATTCGGGATAAAAAAATCAAAAATACTGACGAAAGCAATGACCATGTTTCAAGGGCCGTTTACTTCCATTCGGAAGTTCGCTGGTTCAAGCCTCGGCACGTTCCGATGTGTTTTCGATTTTCTAATTCATATTGCGTTTATTCGACGCTCATACTATAAAGGAAAAAATCGTGAGGAAACCTGCATACCCCTGCGAAGTAATTTAAAGGTTGTGTGTGAAATCGAGCAACCCGCACTGGGCCAGCGTGATCAACTAAGGCTTATTCACACTAATTCAGGGTAGGCTTGAGCCCCTCGGTGGGGACATTATATTATGTGCTGTTAACGAGACAAAAGCAATGGCCGGAAGAAGTTGAACTTGTTTTAAACTATTTCTACCTGATACTTACATGTGTAACGAGGTGCTTTGCAACCTCATTTCCATCCTCATTCCATTTTCTATTTCTCATCAAAATTCAAACATTCAATTTTGGAATTCCTTCGTCATTCATAAGTCATCCACGTCCATTTTTCTTCAGTTTTCGTCTTGACTTCCAACGTTGACGGCAGTGTTTCTTAAAATATGTACCTAAGTACCTATAATTATGTAGGTATAGTTTCGTATAAGTTATGTTTATACCTTGATTTGTTTTCATTTGAATAAAATGTAAATAAACCAGTTCAGTCCAGACAGTTCCTCGTGGCGTTCTTTTTTTACTAGTGCGTAAAGTCTAGGGAAACTTTAATCTTCAGCCGCTCCTGATGGCTCGCCAAAGTCCGTCGGACAGTTTGTATGGACAATCGACAAGTCAAAAGCAGCCTGTAGCACAGAATAAATAATAGTACTAGGTACAAAAGGCGCACTCTCTGATAGCAAACGTGCGAATATAATTCTAGCTACCACGCCACTAACGTTCAAATTACTTTGAACGCGTTGAACGTGAAAATGAGCATGTCGTATAATATTTTAATACTATTACACCGTAACACTTTTCTTTTCAACAGTTTCATAAATTGAAGGGTGCCATAGCGAGACTTTTTGATAGGTATTTTGAGAGGGTGCCATAGCGAAACTAACCCGCAAGCGTGGGTACAATATGATTATTATCATCACCATCTCAGATTGTAGATGTTTACATCATCTGCTGGACAAAGGACTATCCCATAGAATAGACCCATAGATCTCTACATAGATCTCCACATGGTCCTGCGCTGCTCGCATCCAGCGACCAACTAATTTCCACGACCTTATTTGAGTTCAACGGTATACTCGTTAGGTATTTGATTTATTCTTTAGTCTTGTCAACAGGTAAAGTTTAGTTTTTCAAAAATTTAGATATACCTACTTGTCGCGTGAAGATATGAAAGGCGGCAAATTGTGCCAAAAATATCACTGATGATAACAAGGTTAACAAGAAATAACTCAAATACAAAGTATGTTAATTTATTTAAGGCTCGTGTACCTTATGATTACAATCTTCCTAAATCACTATTTTTTCGTGTCAAAGTATAAATAATTTCGTACACTTCGTACGTTTAATTTAATATAAGTGATCGATCTGGTGAGAGTCGCGGGAAGCCGCTGGATGCGGGCAGCGCAGGACCGATCAATGTGGAGATCCTTGGGGGAGGCAGCAGTCCAGCAGTGGACGTCTACAGGCTGAGATGAGGAAGTGATCTATGAAGAAAGGTACCTACCTGTTATTTATTACGCGCGTGTCAGCCATGCTCGTGCGGTAGCTTTTAGTTAACGTTTACCAAATTTCTGAATCAATTAAATGGGCCATGAAGTAAATAAATTAATTATGTATCTAGTCTATTATGATGGGTGTTGAGAAAGGGGCGGCCTGGGGCCTAGAGCGGCTAGGACTGCAAATCCACCACTGGTCACAGTACAACGTATGATTATTAAATCTATTCAAAACAATGTGTTTACCTACAAGTTTTACTCTGATAGGTACTCGCAATATATCCAGCAAAATCTAAACTTCTCATTGTAGGTTCCAAAATGCAAGTCAATAAACTTGAAAACTGTAATATAGATGTAATGATCATGGGTAAAAAGATAGAACAGGTACAGGATGCTCGAAATCTGGGGCTTATAATGGATAAACATCTCAAGTTTGAGAAACACTGTGGAGAGCTGGTTCGAAATTGTTTCTATCGCCTCAAGGTGCTGTACAAAATTAGGCCATTCATAAACACCGAACTTAGGATTAGGCTGTGTGAATCTCTTATTCTTTCCAAATTCAATCATTGTATTTCGGTATATGGTAAATGTATTTTCAAAAAATCTCTGTCTCTGGTGCAAAAAGTACAAAATGCTTGTGCTCGGTACTGTTTTGTCATCCCTTCTAGGTCACATGTTACTCCGTTTTTTAACAAATCAAATATTTTAAGGATGGATGGTAGAATTAAGCTACACTTTTCAAATATATTATATAACGTCATCAAAACAGAAAAACCACAGTAGGTACTTATTTTCAAAATTGTCATGGAAGCACTCAACTTACAGGTACAAACCTAGACCCACTTCAGCTCCACTCAATATACCACACCACAGGACAGCAGCTTTTCGCGGAAGCTTCAAATTCCAAGCTTCCAAATGCTGGAACGACCTCCCGCCACCAATTCGTAATATCTCTTCAAGATACGGTTTTAGAATTAAGCTACAGCACCATTTACTCTTATTGCAAAAACAAGACATTTAGCTTTGTTACTTTATATTGCACATTGTGTTGCATTAAACTACGGTTGGTATATTTAGTCGGGAAGGTATATGGAAATACACATATTTTAATATTAGTACTTTTTAATGATATTTTTAAAATAAAGTTTGGCTACCCGCTCACCTTTAGAATTTTCCCCTCCATAAGATTTTCTCATTTACCGGTTTTAGGACAGTAAAATTTAGCAACTATTTTATGTAATGTAGGTATTTATTATTTATTCATTCGTATTTATTCATTATAAGTATTAACATTTGTGATTTACAATGCAGTTTATTTCTATACATGTACTACAGTATATTTACCAGTTTATATGTTATTTACCTATTTATTTATTTTCAACTTTGAGGTATCTCCATCTGAGCGCGAACTTAGATACACTTTAAGGTACTAGCAGAATAACAGCGCTGTGTACTATTTTCGGGTGGTTCACAGCATTATGCTGAGCTTAGGACCTTTTCTATGGGTGCGGTACATAACGTTTGTTTGTTTGTATAAGTGGTTGGTAGGCATAAGTCATAATGTGTTTGCTGCTTGTTTATAACCAATTAGTATATATGACCTATATTAAGCATTTCTATGTACTGTGCTCATAAATAAACGTTTTTCTATTCTATTCTATTCTATATTATAATAGGATGCCCTGTGTCGTGGGTTATCAGTCGATTTTACCTAATTTTATCCAACCCTGAAAATATATGTCATTCAAGCTATAATCCTTACTAAGAAAAAATAATTATATTAAATTTTAACAATGCTAAAAAAGTTGCGAAACGATACTAAATAGGATAAGTATTGTAAGAAAATTAGAAATAGTACAGAGTACAGTTTGGAGAGGATTCTAGCTTGATATTCAAGCCAGTGAATCTCTAAGCACAAAAGAAAGTAAACAATAATTAAAAAAAAAATAACACTTTATTTAATATATATAATAAACTTTTACAGCTCACGGTATTTTTGATGGTAAACATAAAATAAATATTTAAAAATGTTTCAATGGAAGTGTTGGTGAGTTTCCTTAAATTTAAAGTCGACAACACGCTGTAAAGAAACCAGTATTATAGAACTTTAGATGTAAATATAAATGTCATGTGTCAGGTTATACTGGTTATCTGCGAACGGTGGTGTCGACTGGTCTTAATAGCAATACATTCTTCCGGCGTTGCAGTTGCTCCAACCTTTATATCCGTGAGCCTTGCAGCACTCATTCTTCTCAGTGGGTTTGATGCTACAAAGCTTTTGGAGAAGAACAATAAAATAAAATTAGAAATAAGATTATAGCTCGCCTTGTGACACCTGGGAATCCTGGGATCTTACTCTATAACAACAACCACGATCCCTACCCGTCATGTAAGCATGAGATTTTGGTAATACCTTCTGTCTGACTGAAAGAAAGGTAAAACACACAAGAACCCTGCTGTAAGTACAGCCACTTTATTTTTATTCGCGACTGAGCCAGCGCAAATCGCGAACGAAGCGTCTTCATTTCAATTTGTAAATAGGCTTCAAGACACACATACGAGCACATGATCGCTAATATCGGAGTTGAAGCAGTCGCCGTGGTCAAAATCGGTCAAAGGATTATTATTATTATTTTGTCCTTCTGTTCTCGCATTTCTTAATCGATTCTCGTAAGAAATTTGTGTAACTGAAGAACCTGTTCTTCAGTTACATAGACTTGTGTCAGTTTTTGGAATTAAAAAAGAAATGACGGAGTTCTTTATGAGGTTTGCCAGCTTTTTTGTGAGCAGGTTCGTTAGTAATTGAATTTCTTTGTCAAATCACTTTATGGACTTTTTTAGAATTTATTTTTTTCGAAAAAGATGTTTGTTTTGTTACCTGGTCACAGGGTGGGACGCGAACAACGGCTTCGGTCACGATCATCATGGAGAAAGCGATGAGCAGGAGCACGAAGGTGGTCTTGAAAGCGGCCATCTTGGATTTTGGGTAGAAGTGGTTTACTTAACTGTTGGGTTGGGAATAACAAAACTTGATATTAAGAGATAAGAGATTGTTAATCATTGTTTCGAAGTGTTTATTTTAAAGATCCATTCTGTGAGTTGAAATGTATTTAAATTAAAAATGTTTTATTTTACAATGAATGAAAAGAATACAAAAATCATTTATAGCTAAGTCACAATTTCCACTATCAGCTTATTTAATACGCCCCCCCCACCGAGGAAGGTCTCATAATAAAATCAAATAAAATATTGTAGGTTACAAAATTTATTTTAAATTTGAAGAATAATCAATATAATAAAATCTTTTCAGAAAGAATAGGTATGCACGGGTTAAGCAACTTACCAAGTTGAGAGAGAATGTCACTGGACAAAGTCAGTGGTTGTTGTAAAGTATCTTGGCAGAGCTCCGTATTTATATAATTCTGCACTTGAGGTTTGTCACTACCTACCTGAAACTTTGCTGCCAAGTTCCCCAACAACCATAACCGAGACGTGATGTTTAAACGGCCATATGACATTTGGTTTTCTCCACGCATCACTTGCGTATTCCTTGTGTCTGGAAGTTGTGTATTTGGAAAAAGTACCTACCTGTGTATTAAATTAATCATCTATATTTGTATGTAGCCTAGATTGGGTTACCTATATGGCCGTGTACGAGTACCTACCGTGTATGACCCGTATACCTATACCCACTTATTTATTTATCCATTCCTGTAGAAGTACATAAGTAAACTGTTTATTATTTTTATGAATACTATAAAAAAATGTATGCGTTTTACTTATAATTTATAATTAGTTATGCAGAAAAGTTCAAATTGTGACGTCTTAAGGAAAATCTCACACCGAGTATTCGAATAAAATAGCCAATGTAGAAATTTCTGCTTAATTTTCTACTTCATTTATGGGGAAATGACAGCCAAAAATAAAATTATCTTACTACAGTACTACAGTACATAAAAAAATAACATTTTGTGTGTGCCATTTTCTATACCCTAAAGTTGCCTGGTAAAGATTGTTACCTACTAGGTACAGTAAGGCTGCCTTTTGAGTGTGTTTATAATATGGTGTTTACCCACTGAAGCGTAGACGTCATTTGTGACTGTGTTTTAATGTCTTTTTTGTGGTATCGGTAAAGCATAGACTTCTGACTGTAACTATGTTACTAAGTCCATGCTTCTGACTTCTTGAAATGTTTTTGATTGTGGTTTAATTTTCATTTCAGATATTTTATATTTTTTTAGATTTTAATGTTATTTCTATGTGAATACCTCACGATTTTGTGTGATATGAAAAGGGATTTAATAAGAATTTTGGATCTTAATGTAAAGGGCGAAAGAAAGAAGAAAACAATTTTTTATTTTTTAACAGCTTTATTTAATAAACTAAACTTTAATAGCTTACAGGTATATGATGGTTTTGATGGTAAACAAAAAATAAAATAAATATAAAGAAGACACTTAAACATAAAAGTAATATTTACAAAATGTATCAATAGAAGTGTTTGTGAGTTTACATTAATTTAAAGTCGTCAACACGCTGTAGAGAAACCAGTATAGGACTTTAGATGTTAATAAGCGCCAGGTGTCAGGTTATACTGGTCATCTGTAAACTGTGTTGTCGACTGGTGTTAACGGCAATACATACTGCCGCCGACACACTTGCTCCAGCCAGCGTAGCCGTGAGCCCTGCAGCAATCGTTCTTCTCATTGTCGATGCGGTTGCACACCTTTTGAAGAAAAACAATAAAATTAGGAATAGAGTAAATAAATAAATTGCCTTAGTCGACCACACTGGTCCAGTGCGGGTTAGTCGGCTTCACTCACAACTTTTGAAATTTTTTGCATGTGTGTGTATGGAGGTTTCCTCACGATGATTTTCTTTACCGTAAGAGCGTCAAATAAACTTAAGTACCTACATATTTCAATTCGAAAGACGCATTGGTTCGCGCCAAGACTCGAACCCTTGCCTTCCAAATGGAAGATAATACGTTACACGGCCCTAGCCATTTGGCCACCAACGCTCTGCTATCACGAGATTTTTTTTTTGCAAAAAATATATGTTTGTTTAGTTACCTGGTCACAAGGCGAAACGCGCGTGTCGGCTTGGACCACGACCATTATCATGGCGAAAGCGATGAGGAGGAGCACGCAGGTGGTCTTGAAAGCGGCCATCTTGGATTTTGGGTAGAAGTGGTAAGAATAACTGTGGAATAAAATAAAAAATAAATTTAGAGTAGGTTAACAATCATTTCAAAGAGTCGTAAATTTTAATATAGATACAAGTATCTTAAGTTAATAATGTTGACTGAAATATTGGTTCATATTCTTTTTAACTTTGTTTTTAATTTCGGCGAACGTGTTATCAGCCGTTCAAACTGACCAGCATTCGTCTTTAATAAAGTTTCAAAATATAAAAATAAATGTAGGTAATAAAAAATACAGAAAATCATTATTCAAAGGTCCCTTAAGGGACTTACCTATAAAAGTACCTAAATAAAAAGTAGCTAACGTTTATTTCCATTCCAAAATAAAATGTCTAGCAACTTACCAAGTTAGCAGAGAATGTCGCTGGACAAAGTCAGTGGTTGTTGTGAAGTATCGGCTCAGAGCTCCGTATTTATATAACTCCGCGCAGAAGCTTGGCATCACTAAGAACCTGCTTAAGTTTGTTTACTACCAACATGTTATCACTTTAGTCACCGCTGATTAGACCTACTTTCGGTTCATATTGATAACAAAACGTTATTTTGGCAGCATTTGGAAAAATATTTTTAAACTAGCTTTTTGCCCCGAGGCTCCGCCTGCGATAACAGTTTCAATCAGGGGTAAAAAAAAGGTAGCCTATTATGTCATTTCCTTCCTTCTATCTTTATAGCATTGTTTCATAAACATCGGTTCAGTAGTTTCGGAGCCTATTCAATGCAAACAAACAAACATCAAATCTTTCCTCTTTATAATATTAGTAGTACCTACACAAATATAGATAATATTGCCAAGACAAGTGTAAATAAATTTTGTAGCGGAAAATCTTGTCGTGCCTTTTAATATAAAATTTGGGCGGGGAACTTATTTTGGTGCGGGGAGATAAATATCCCTTCTGTACGAGTAGTATTATTAAATACTTTAATTGTAATAGCCTCCTATCGCTCCGCTTTCCCCGCTTACCTATTGACATCTTGAATGTATTATTACATTTCTGATTGTCATTTATGAAATGTATACATTTCCTAGGAATTGTATAGGTACAATGACGGATTTCATACATTTCTGTTAACATATATATTTTAAGATCTTATTAGTATACCTACGTGAATTTAATAAAAAAGACACGGTGTTATTCCTAAAGGAATGAGCAGAACTTTCGGTTAATGTTGACGACAAAATGTTATTTTTTACGAATACTTATATTTGCAATTAGCATTGTATTTCTGTACTACTGCTACTAATACTGAGCAAAGATTTGATTGTTTGTTTGTTTGGATTGAATAGGCTGTTATATACTACTGAACAGTTGGGAAGCTACACCTTTCACTGTTGGGAAGCTACATCGTCCCCGGGTAGCATAGCTATATTTTTTTTTTAATAAGCATCCTTACCTTTACTGTTTTTATTGTATGTCAATGACCTGCCTGATAAGGATTCATATTAAACTGAAATTAACAAAACCATATCAGATGTGATTAGATAGGAACGATTTACAAACTAATATCGACATCATCATTTCAGCCGAAAGACGTCCACTGCTGGACAAAGGCCTCCCCCAAAGATCTCCACGACGATCGGTCCTGCGCTGCCCGCATCCAGCGGCTTCCCGCGACCCTCACCAGATCGTCGGTCCACCTTGTGGGGGGCCTGCCCACGCTACGTCTTCCGGCGCGCGGTCGCCATTCGAGAACCTTTTTGCCCCAACGGCCGTCGGTTCTACGCGCAATGTGCCCAGCCCACTGCCACTTAAGCTTAGCGATTCTTCGGGCTATGTCGGTGACTCTGGTTCGCCTACGGATCTCATCATTTCTGATTCGATCACGCAAAAAAACTCCAAGCATAGCCCTCTCCATCGCTCTTTGGGCAATATCGACATGGTTAAATCAAAATAATTTAAAAACTAACATTAATAAAACTAATTACTTATATGAATTTTAATAATCTGATTCTAGACATAAGACTTGATAATAACATAGCAATAGGAAAAACTGACTGTACTACTACGTTCTTGGGTATCACTATTGCAATAGCGGGTGGGAGATTGCTGGAGGCAATGTGAATGAAACACGCAGAGACATAGTCGACAGTGGAGCGCAGATACTTTATTGTACCAAAAGAGAGTTATTATTACTAAGTGCTAACTTATATACCTAAATATTGCTGAGTGCCAAGTGCGAGTTTTTTACTCACGAAACGCGCTCGATAACTACAACGTAAACGAGCATTTAGTATGGAGAAATTTTAGTTCAGCGAACTGTCCGCAGATGGCGTAGTTTCAATTCCATACAAAATCGCGTTTACGCTCTCGCTATCGAGCGCGTTTACTTTGGTTGCAAAACTCGCACTCGGCACTCTGATCAAGCGAGTTGCTCGTTTAAATGTGTGCGTGAGCGTCACTACACTACACTATTGACAATGCACTGAATTGGAAAGCTCACGTAATACATACTTATTTGTAATAAAATAAATCAGTTCTCCTATGCACTATATAAATTAGCCAAGATCACTTCTAAAGAAACTGCTATAACATCGTATTACGCATATTATGTTGAATCGATCCTTCGCTATGGAATTGTAATTTGGGGAAACAGCACAGACATTGGCAAAGCATTCGTAGCTCAAAAAAAAAGTGTGAGGGCAATTGTGGGAGCAGCTCCAAATACTTCATGTAAACCGTTGTTCGTGAGACTTAAAATTCTGCCTCTCCCTTGTCTTTACATATTGGAATTAGCTATGTTTACAAAAAAAATTATGACATTATTTACAACAACAAAGGACATAACAACTAGAAATTTAAGAAATAAAGATGCAATAATTTTTAATGTTGTACCAAAAAGTGCTAAATTTTGTAGAAATTGTTATGCAATGTGTAAAGCTATTTACAACAAGGTGCCAGAAAACTTTAAAAATAATACAGAAAAGCGTTTTAAAAAGTATTGAAAGAATGGCTGCAGAAACATAATTTTTATTTACTTAAAGAATTTTTGGAGCATGATCATAAGTTATGTTGTTTCTGTAAAAAACATTGACTATTATCTTCGTCTATTTTTAATGTGTGCATGCTTATTAATAATTAGGCTAGATATGTGAAACTGTATGTAACCACATGTATTGTAACACCTCTTGTATTGTACCATATCTAAAGCAAATAAATGATTTATTATTATTATTCCACGACCTTATTTGAGTTCATACGGTACTCGCATTTGATTTATTTTACCAAAAGTTTATGAATTTTCTAAGTTTGAGCCTAGGCAATGGAAGCGAGGTTGTCGGTGGATGTGAAAATAAAACAGGGTCTGGCGGTAAAATATACTTCAATATATTTGTACACCAAAATAGATACTATGATATTCAATTAATACGTCGATGGAAAGCGATTTAAAAACAATAACTTACAGTAGCAAGAGCGGCCATAGGGGCTGACAGATAGAAGTGAAAGAGGCGCCACGCAGTGGCCAACATGCAGAACTATTATATAGTGTTACTATTATAAATTAATAACCGATTATAAGGGGTGAACTCAGACGAATCGATTTCTTAATACTTCCCCTCACACCTTATAATATGCACAATACGCTCTACAATTTTTAGTACATACAAACTCAATGAAAATACTGTTCGAGATACCATCTCTACAACATGGCGTGATTCTAATATAACTTCAATTACATTAGACATAACATTTACAAAATGTTTACCTGTACAGAGACTATTCTCAGTATTATAGCATGACAGCATGCCAATTTACTTATGTGCAAATAGCATGCCATCATGACACCATTAGGTCATTCATATCACACATACATAGCATACAAAGAAACTCAAAAGTATAAAATACAAAATAAATGACTCATTACATTGTTTCCTACTTATTTACTAACATTCATGCTATGTATAAATGTAGAGTGTTTGCCTGCGCCCAAAGGTTTGGTTAGCACATCGGCGATCATTTGGTCGGTGGGTAAGTATTTAATAACTATATTCTCTCTATGTACTAAGTCCTTTATGAAGTGATACCTAACATCTATATGCTTGGTGCGTTTATGGCTGTATTCCCTCGTCTCTACAAGCTTATGTGCACTCTGATTATCATTGTAAACAACAGTATTCAATTTCATACTAAAAACTTCAAATATAAGGTTTTTGATAAAACAGATATCTTTACACACATCATTTATACACAGATATTCTGCCTCCGTACTAGAGAGGGCAACACAGCGCTGTTTACGCGACTCCCAGTTTATCGTATTACCACCTAACACAACAACAAACCCTGTGTACGAGCGCCTGTCTAAGGGGTCATTGGCCCAATCAGCATCTGCATAAGCTGTTAAAGATATTTTACTACTTTTTCTAAAATGTAGAGCATAGTCCAACGTACCCGCTAGATACCTCAAAATGCGTTTCGCTGCCTGCCAATGACTCCTATTGAATTTACTGTTATATTGGCTAAGCTGACTGCAAGCAAATGAAATGTCCGGCCTAGTGCAAACCGATAAATACATTAGACACCCCATGAGCTCACGATATGGGTACTTATCATCACACAAGTTTTCAGAATCAGTCTCAAACTTACAATTTACTTGCATGGGTGTTGACACTGGCCTGCAGTCCTCCATACCAAACCTTTTAAGAAGTGTTTTGATATACTCTCTCTGATCTAGCCTTACACAACCATTACCACTTACAACATTTATTCCGATACAATTTTTCAAGTGCCCCAAATTTTTACAATTAAATTCTTTCATTAACAAATTAATAAGCCGCTCTTTAGCGCTATTATTATTATAAAATATGTAAAAATCATCAACATATAAGGCGATTACAATTAAACTATTGCTATTTAATTTATTAGTGTACACACATGGTTCACATTTACTCTTATAGAAGCCATTTTCACCCAAAAACTTATCAACTCTATCATTCCAGAGCTTACTAGCTTGTTTAAGCCCATAGATGCCTTTTCTTAATAAACATACCTTTTTAGTATTACCATTATTAAAGCCTGTTGGTTGCTCCATATATATGGTCTCTTTAAGCTCATTATTAAGAAAAGCAGTTGTAACATCTATATGATCTATTTTTAAATCAAGCTCACAAGCCAAAGCAAACAAAATTCTTAAGGAACACTTTCTTACAACAGGTGAAAATGTCTCCTCATAATCCACACCATGAACCTGAGTGAAACCCATGGCAACTAGGCGCGCTTTAAATTTATAAAAGTTACCAGAAGCATCATATTTTAATTTAAAGACCCATTTGCTTTTAACAATATTAACATTAGGTGGCCTGTCCACCAAAGACCACACCTGATTGGATTGCAGTGATTCATACTCGCTCTTCATAGCAGCAATCCAATCTGCCTTGTTTGGGCCAGAAATCGCCTCTTTGTAAGATAGCGGTTCTACGACGCTGGATGGTAGGTCTCGCGCAACCATTGAAAAATCAGTCTCAAAATCTTTGTACCTTGAGGGAAGTTTACCCCTAGTGGGACGAGCAGGCCTCGATGAGTGCACGGCGGGTGTCTGAGGTGCAGAAGGAACTTCCCCTGCAGGCGACGGTTCCCCTGAGAACTCTACAGGCTCATGGAACGAGTCAGCCGACCCAGCCTCGCTGTCGCCATGATCGTCCTCGTCGACCGAGCAATACTCTGCCTCCCAGCTATCTGAAAAAGCCACAGGATCCTCATTAGTACACTTAAATTTATTTGTTTGACTAGTAACATTATTATCTATATTATCTTTGGTTGAAGAATTAAAGTCATTATTATTAATATTATCATTATCAACAGATGTCATGTCATACTCATAAAATAAAAATTCATCATTATTAATACACTTCATTGAGTTATTAGTAAAATCTTTATAAAATTTATTTTCTAAAAAGGCAACATTCCTTGACACAACTATTTTATGAGGGTTCAATGGGTCCAAGAGTCTAAAGCCTTTAGTAGTATCGCTATAGCCAACAAATATATACATCTTACTCCTCGCGTCAAGCTTAAGGCGTTTTTCTTTAGGGATAAGTGAATATGCAATACACCCAAAAACATGAAGGTGACCAAGGTCCGGCTTCAACCCAGTCCACAAACCTTCAGGTGTGTGTCCTGCTAAAGCGACTGTGGGCGACCTGTTCTTCAAATAGATTGCAGTCATGACTGCCTCTCCCCAAAAGCGCGTGCAGAGACCAGCTCCCAGCATTAAGCACCTAGCCTTATCCATGAGTGTTCTATTCAAGCGTTCAGAAACACCGTTTTGCTGAGGACAGTAAGGTACGGTTTTCTGATGAACAATCCCCTCTTTCTTTAACAAAGCATCAAACCGTGAATTGCAGTACTCTGACCCATTATCGGAACGCAGAACCTTAATTGATAAACCCAACTGTTTCTCAACCTCATTTTTAAAATTAATAAAATGATCAATTACCTCTGATTTCCTCTTCATGAGATATCCATATGATTTTCTTGTGTAGTCATCCGTGAACGTCACGAGATACTTCGCCCCACCAAAGCTGCACTGCTGCATGGGACCAGCAACGTCGGAGTGTATGATCTCTAAGGGTTTAAGAGCACGTGTTGCCTCGCCCACGGGGAACGGCAATGCGACTTGCTTCCCAAGTAGACAGGTCTCACACTCGAGGTTAGGGTTACAAACCTGAAACATTACACCAGATGCAAGTCCATCCCTTAAAGCAGACATCCCCTTAACTCCTAGATGCCCCAGACGCTTATGCCAGAGCTCAGCTGGCTGAACAGAAGCAGCAACATTAGCACTCTGTATTTCTTGCCTATCACGCAAGAACATCGAAGAATGCACTTCTTGCGAAGATCTGTCTCGACTACACCCATTCAATTTATAAAGCCCATTATAATTTATGCAAGAGGTAATAGGGTTGCCATAGATTTCACAACTATTATAGATTTTACAACTATCACTATTAAATATCACAGTAAAGCCGCTCTGTGCTAATCTACTAACAGACAATAAATTTGCAGATAAACTAGGAACATATAATACCTTTTCAATAGTAATAGAGTCCTTTAATTTTATTTCACCAACTCCTTCAGCCGTAATCTTCTCATTATTAGCAAGCATCACTTTGTTTTCACGGTCCTCAAAGTCTTTGTAGTTGGTCAACAGCTGCTTATTGTTGCACATGTGATTAGAGCAACCAGAGTCAACATACCACTCATCGGTCTTCACAAAGAAAGCTGAAGCACAAGTATCTGTGGCAAGGAGCGAGCGGTTGAAGTTCATGTCACCTTTCTTGTCACGTCTCAGTTTGAAGCACTTTGATTTAACATGACCAATTTTGTTACAATAGTGACAGACAATTTTCTTCCGTTGTGTACCCCCACTAGATACATGCCTTTTATTAGAACCTGAAAAGAAAGCAGCTTCCTCCGTAGAATCATTTTTTCTTTTTCTAGATTCCTCCTGAAGAAGACGGGCGCGTACCAGTTCACTCTTCAATTCAGAAGTCAAACATGCAGTTGCAAGATTAGAGACTAAGGCATCATAGTCTTCAGGCAGGCCACTTAGTAAAAGTTCTGCAATTTCCTTATCATCAATCACTTTGTCGATATCAGCGAGTTGGTGAACTACATTCATCACATTCTCAATGTATAGTGACATGCAGTTAAACTCTTTGTATTCCATCTTATGCAACTTGCGAAGTAACAGCACTCTTCTGAATAAACCATGGTCTTCAAATACAGTTTTAAGGTTATTCCAAGCTTCCTTTGCCGTCTTGGCATCTCGAATATGCTGATAACACGAGGAATTTACACTCAAACCAATGCGGGCGAGAGCGCGCCCCACACGAGTGACATCCGTGTCCGTACCTTCGACTGCATTCCATAATCCTTCCAAGGTCAAAAGCATTTTCATTTGATACTTCCAAGTATGATAGTTATCTGTTCCTCTGAGCTTTTCAATCGCATTTCCAGACGACAGAGCAAAACCCACATTGCCCTCGTTTGACATCTTGGCCACGTTGACACACCGTCACGTCCAAAGTCAGGATCCAACGACACACGTTGTCCAAATCCAAATATCGCCGCAGCCAAGCGCACACTACAGCGCTGCCACAGATCTCCAATACCAACCAGCCCGTTACTCGTTATTCCATCCACAATCCACTCTTGATTCTTCACAACAAGCCTGGGCCAATAACCTCTAAGTTTGAGCCTAGGCAATGGAAGCGAGGTTGTCGGTGGATGTGAAAATAAAACAGGGTCTGGCGGTAAAATATACTTCAATATATTTGTACACCAAAATAGATACTATGATATTCAATTAATACGTCGATGGAAAGCGATTTAAAAACAATAACTTACAGTAGCAAGTCAAGAGCGGCCATAGGGGCTGACAGATAGAAGTGAAAGAGGCGCCACGCAGTGGCCAACATGCAGAACTATTATATAGTGTTACTATTATAAATTAATAACCGATTATAAGGGGTGAACTCAGACGAATCGATTTCTTAATAAATTTGCAATTTTTACGACATTATTGGTTGTGTTGGTGTGTCCTAAGTCTTGTCTCACAACAGGTAAAGTTTAGTTTTTCAAATGTATAGCCTTGTCGCGTGAAGTAGGTACTAACTGCCAAGAGCACTCTAATCTGAACAGTTTTGATTTGGCACCGTTTTACATTTGTCGCAGCTCATTCTGCACTAGATCGTACCTACAGCTGTCACAGTCAGTGGCAGATTTGCCCTAAGGCCCAGTAGGCCCGGGCCTAGGGCGGCCAGATTATGAAAGGCGGCAAATTGTGCCAAAAATATCACTGATGATAAAGGGTTAACAAGAAGTAACTCAAATACAAAGTATGTTAATAATATGGCTCGCGTACCTTATGATTACAATCTTCCTAAATCACTATTTTTACGTGTCAAAGTATAAATAATTTCGTACTTATAAATTAGTTCGTACGTTTAGTTAAAGGGGCCCACAGGTGATTAGTGGTGCTCCCACTTAAAAAAAAAATAACTCGAAAAATAATCAATATTTCAAAAATCTAAAACGGCGAAGAACTAGACTGTGTTCTGTAAGATATTATATTGAAACCATTAACTTTATAGTAGTTAAACAATTACTAAAAGTGGCCGTTTTCTGTTTTAGATTTTTGAAATATTGATTATTTTTCGCGTTATTATTTTTAAAAAGGTGGGGGCGCCAGTTAGAACCTGTAGGCCCCATAGTATAAGTGATCTATGAAGAAAGGTACCTGTTATTTATTACGCGTCAGCCACGCTCGTGCGCGGTAGCTTCTTAACGTTTACCAAATTTCTGAATCAATTAAATGGGCCATAAAGTAAATAAATTAATTATGTATCTAGTCTATTATAATGGGTGTTGAGAAAGGGGCGGCCTAGGGCCTAGAGCGGCTATGACTGCAAATCCACCACTGGTCACAGTACAACGTAGTTATGATTATTATATCTTTATTCATTCAAAATAATGTGTTTACAAGTTTTACTCTGATACCCGCAATAGGATGCCCTGTGTCGCGGGTTATATCGATTTTACCTAACTTTATCCAAGGCTGGTTTCAGAGCGACGCGTCTCGGCAGCGCTGCCCAGCCGCGCGCGCCTCGCATTACACTAGATTGTATGTAGCGTTTTATAGTGACGCGTCTTGGGCCGCGTCTCGGCCGCTTATGTTTAGGCGCGCCCGAGCCGCGCGCGCCTGGGCAGCGCTGCTGAGACGCGCCGCTCTGAAACCAGCCCAACCCTGAAAATATATGTCCTTCAAGCTATAATCCTTACTATGAAAAAATAATGAAATTAAATTTTAACAATGCTAAAAATTTAGCGAAACGATACTAAATAGTATAGCCGATAGATATTGTAAGAAAATTAGAAACAATATAGAGTGAGTACAGTTTGGCGAGGACTCTAGCCTGTACCCCTACCATGAGTTGCTAACGTAACTTACGCGCTCGATATCGACTACGTAAACGTGCATTTAGTATGGAATTAAAACTACGCCATCTATTGACAGTTATCTGAAGTAAAATTTCTCCATACTAAATGCACGTTTACGTAGTCGATATCGAGCGCGTAAGTTACGTTAGCAACTCATGGTAGGGGTACTGATATTCAAGACAGTGAATCTCTAAGCACACAAAAGAAAGTAAACAATAATTTGAAAAAATGTAACACTTTATTTAATAGGTATAATAAACTTTTACAGCTCATAGGTATACGGTATTTTTGATGGTAAACAAAAAATAAAATAAATATGAATATTCTTAACGTCACACAATAACATAAAATTAATATTTCCAAAATGTTTTCCTCCCTTCAATTCCTTAAATTTAAAGTCGACAAAACGCTGTAAAGAAACCAGTATATAGAACTTTAGATGTTAATATAAGCGTCATGTGTCAGGTTATACTGGTCATCTGTGAACGGTGGTGTCGGCTGGTCTTAATAGCAATACATTCTTCCGGCGTTGCAGTTGCTATAACCTTTATATCCGTGAGCCTTGCAGCACTCGTTCTTCTCAGTGGCGATGATGTTACAAACCTTTTGGAGAGAAAATGAAATAAAATCATAATTATAAATATAATCATACCATACTAATATTATAAAGAGGAAAGATTTGTATTTTGTGTGTGTGTGTGTGTGTGTGTGTGTGTGTGTGTATGTTTGTAATGAATAAACTCAAAAGTCCCAGTACCGATTTCAAAAATTCTTTCACCATTAGAAAGCTACATTCACCCTGAGTAACAGTCTACCTTTTACCGCGGGAAAATGCCTCATTCCCACGGGAAACACTGTTAACACGGGCGGAGCCGCGGCAGAAAGCTAGTTAGAAATAAGATTATGGCTCGCCTTGAGACACCTGGTCATTTCGTAAATAGGCTTCAAGACACACATACGAGCACATGATCGCTAAAATCGGAGTTGAAGCAGTCGCCGTGGTCGAAATCGGTCAAAGGATTATTATTATTATTTGGCCATCTGTTCTCGCATTTCTTAATCGATTCTCGTGAGAAATTTTGTGAGCACACTTTCTTCAGTTTAAAATTTCTTGGGTCAGCTTTTGGAATTAAAAAAGAAATGACGGAGTTATAGGGTTTGCCAGCTAGCTAGCAAGGTCTGCTGGCGCTGTTGTTGCATTTTTCAACCGATTTATGTGAAATTTTGTAAGCATGTTCGTTACTAGTAATTAAATTTCTTTGTCGTGTGCGGTTCATTTCGTAATGGAATTAAAAAAGAAATGACGGAGTTCTTTATGAGGTTTGCCAGCTTTTTTGTGAGCAGGTTCGTTAGTAATTGAATTTCTTTGTCGAATCAGTTTATGGTTTTTTTTATGGCGGCTCCACATTAGTGCCGTGAATTCACGCCGTGAATTCTCGGCACAAGTCGTGCCCTCCACATTCACGGGATGCTCACAATCGTTCGTGACCCGCCGCGAAATGGACGTAGAAGCTGCTGCTGCAATAACTTTGTTTGCTGTGGCAACATATTACTTTTTATTTACTATTTATATAATGTTTACTGGTGTAGTGAATTTAGAATTGACTTAGTATTTTAGTATATGATTAGAACTGTTTTTCTTTATTAATTAGCTACTTATACCTAATATAAAACTGGCAAGAGGCCGTGAATGTGGATGTGTACGCGTGAACGCCGCGCGAAGGAGGCGCGAACCCTTTGTCGCGGGAACAAGTGTGAACGCGCGTGAACCCCGCGAAAACCATCCACATTCACGTTCACGCCTGTCCACGGAGCTTCACGGCACTAATCTGGAGCCGAGCCGCCATTATGGCGGCTCCAGACTTGTGCCGTGAAGCTCCGTGAACAGGCGTGAACGTGAATGTGGATGGTTTTCGCGGGGTTCACGCGCGTTCACGCCTGTTCCCCGACCAGAGTCGGTATTTTGTCCCGCGACAAAGGGTTCGCGCCTCCTTCGCGCGGCGTTCACGCGTACACATCCACATTCACGGCCTCTTGCCAGTTTTATATTATAAGTAATTAATAAAGAAAGACAGTTCTAATCATATACTAAGTCAATTCTAAATTCACTACACCTGTAAACATTATTTAGATAGTAAATAGTAAATAAATAGTAATATGTTGCCACAGCAAACAAAGTTATTGCAGCAGCAGCTTCTACGTCCATTTCGCGGCGGGTCACGAACAATTGTGAGCATCCCGTGAATGTGGAGGGCACGACTTGTGCCGCGAATTCACGGCGTGAATTCACGGCACAAGTCTGGAGCCGCCATTAGAATTTATTTTTTTAGAAAAAGATGTTTGTTTTGTTATGGCGGCTCCACATTAGTGCCGTGAATTCACGCCGTGAATTTACGCTGTGAATTCGCGGCACAAGTCGTGCCCTACACATTCACGGGATGCTCACAATCGTTCGTGACCCGCCGCGAAATGGACGTAGAAGCTGCTGCTGCAATAACTTTGTTTGCTGTGGCAACATTACTATTTAATTACTATTTACTATTTATATAATGTTTACTGGTGTAGTGAATTTAGAATTGACTTAGTATATGATTAGAACTGTCTTTCTTTATTAATTACTTATAATATAAAACTGGCAAGAGGCCGTGGATGTGGATGTGTACGCGTGAACGCCGCGCGAAGGAGGCGCGAACCCTTTGTCGCGGGACAAAATACCGACTCTGTCGGGGAACAGGCGTGAACGCGCACGCCTGTTCACGGAGCTTCACGGCACTAATCTGGAGCCGCCATTAGGTACCTGGTCACAAGGTGGGACGCGAACGGCGGCTTCGGTCACGATCATCATGGCGAAAGCGATGAGCAGGAGCACAAAGGTGGTCTTGAAAGCGGCCATCTTGGATTTGGGTAGAAGTGGTTTAACTGTTGGGTTGGGAATAACAAAACTTTTAAGAGATTTGACATTGTTGAGCATCGTTTTGAAGTACCTACCTATTATTTAAAGATCCATTCTGTGAGTTGATATTATGTATTTAAATTAACTTTTTTTAATTTTACAATGAATGAAAAGAATACAAAAATAATTTTATAGCTAAGTCACAATTTCCACTAAG